>JXCR01054973.1:268004-338242 GCA_002079205.1 Phalaenopsis hybrid cultivar | reverse complement strand
TTATGAAACTTAGTTTTTTTGAGTTCTCTGTGATCAGGGGTATTTTCTAAAAATAAAATGATATTTAAAATAAAAACTTGATTTTTAGCATATTCTAAATATTTAAATAATTAAAATTCATAAAAATCACAAAAATGATAAAACTCATGGAAATGTTCTAAATTGCTTACTAATCACTTGAGAACAATTAGAATATTTTTCCTCATTCTCTAAATAAAGATATTAAATTTCAAAGCTTAAAAATAATCTTTAAAGGCTAAAAATGAGTTTTTTTTTACTAAAATAATTCCAATAAATCAAAGAAAAATAAAAAAAATATAAAATTTGCTCCTCTGGGTTTTCTGACCTTAGAGAGATTTTTCAAAAACACAAAACCTAATTTTCACCATTTAAATATTTTATTTTTATTAAATAACCCATAATTTAAAATAATTCTAATAAATCACAGAGAATTCAAAAAATTATGAAATTTGATCCAAAGGCTTCTCTAGGCTAGGTCTACCTCTAGTAAAAATGTCAAGATATTAGAACNCTTAACCATATGGATGTGTTCGTCTCACTTAAAAGAGTCCATAGGATCAAACCCAAAGTGATTTGGTTGAGTGTAAGCCGAGATTTTAGGTTTTAGCAAACTTCACACAGAGCTTCCCTAAGATCCCCTCAGTGCATTCCAAAACCAACCATTTTCCCTCACCCATTCCTATTGTCGGAGTTCAATTTTGAGCTTGAAACCTTGTCGGAAACCAGGACAGAACCCAATACACCTCCACAGTCCATCAAACACAAATTAACTTCACCCACACCTTCACAATATTGAAAAAAGCAAAAGCCCCATCAAATCCCCCTTCCACAGAGCTTCTATCATAGCTCTAGACCAACGTCTGAAATCGAGCTTGGTCGAATTCATACCTAGGTCTTACACCAAGACCAGGGACTCAATCTCTAGCCTCCTTGGACCCTAACGAATGTGTCGAGCGCCTCTGATTGAAGCCTCCCTTCTCAGAGCATAGGTATAAAACTTCTCCTCCTCCCGAGCTTATTTTGATTCTCCATTTACTTAAGCTTGATTCCATGGCACCTTAACCATATGGATGTGTTCGTCTCACTTAGAAGAGTCCATAGGTCAAACCCAAAGTGATTTGGTTGAGTGTAAGCCGAGATTTTAGGTTTTAGTGTGGACGGGCACGGGATCATTCTATCAAGGACGATGACAGGGAGCCGTTCAATCGAGCGTGTATCAAATGGATGGGAGAGATTGAGCTGGACAGCGCTTAGGGACATAAACAGCGGGTCGTGTCAGCAGCTACGAGGACTACGATGTCCAACCAGAGCATGCCACGCATGCCTTCGGAGCTGCCTAGGAGCTAGTCAGCACACGCTGTTTAAATAGATAAATAGGGCTTTTCCTATTTATTTAAATACCCTTAACTTAGAAAATTCATAACTTTATGTAGAAAAATCACAAAAATAAAATAAAAATACCCACTTGCTCAATGAACAAAGGAGAACAATGTGAAATAAGTTTCAAGTCCATTTGACGCATATTTTATTTTTAATTAATTAAATACTATTTGGGATCATTTGATTCTCAATGCATAATGGCACATCACCTTGACTTGAAATTTCAGAATGTTGTAGCCTCTGTCAGGGGAAGTATTCTCTGATTTTTCCAAAGTCAAAGGAGGTTCCTATACAGAGACACATATTTTTCAAGTTATTTCACATTATCTCTTTAAACTAATCATGGAAATTAGCATATTGATTATAAAATCCTCAGAAAATTTTGGAAGGTCCAATGACTAGAGAAACCTTTGGAAATAATTTCACGAGTCAAGTCATTTAAAATATCCTTAAATTTTACAAGTACTAAATCACTAAGATAATTAATTTTGAAAAATTTAAACATTTAGATGACTTGATTTTCGATCTCTACTGTGGTTTATGATCCAGAGAAATCATCATAAAAATTTCAAAATATTTTGAGTTCATTTAACACCTTAAGTTGATTTTTAAAGATAAATACCACTTTTAACACTTAAATGATTTTTAAAAATCAAAATATAACTCAAAAAATTATGAAACTTAGTTTTTTTGAGTTCTCTGTGATCAGGGGTATTTTCTAAAAATAAAATGATATTTAAAATAAAAACTTGATTTTTAGCATATTCTAAATATTTAAATAATTAAAATTCATAAAAATCACAAAAATGATAAAACTCATGGAAATGTTCTAAATTGCTTANGACTTAGGGGTATGAATTTTGAAGTCAATAATTAATCAATTTAATAACCTATCTTGATTTTCAAATAGAATCTAAATCATGAATCATGACCACTTAAAGCTTAACCCTTTTCAAAACTAATTAAGACACTCACCTAGGTCTTAAGGGCTTAAGTGGTGACTTAGGCTGAATAATTAAAAATTGATTAAACAAGGATCAGAGAAATAAACATAATTAAATCAAACATCCTTGAAACACCACTAAGCCCAATTAGGATTAAGAATTTGGCTAAGTGTTCAAATCACACTAACATCCCCTTCAAGGGAACTCACTCACATAATTTTCAAATTAAATGATAAATGAAAATTACCCCTTTCTTAGGGATAATTGAGACATCAATGTTCTCTGAGTAATAAGGATATTTATAGGATGAACCATTAAGTAATTATAATAAGTTTAAATGGGACTCGAGGCTTTTCACCAGTTGGTGAGAAGGAGGCATGGACCTGCTTCCCCCTCCTAACTTCTGGATATCTCATAGGCCTATTAAACTTAATATCCTTTGCTCAATTGAATCATTCTTAATTAAATTTTTAAGGACTCACCAAGATATGACATAGGGTTAGGAAAATTACCAAAATTTTACCTTTCTCGCTCTTCATAAACTGCCTTAACATGCATTTTAAGTTTCAGGCGGTGAAACGAGAAGACTCGCCAGGTACATTTTTACAGTTTTCAGCGTTGTCTTTCTTCTACTTTCATACTGTACTTTTATGCCTGAAAATTTGCATGCTAAACAATAATGTCACCCTGCGTGAAAACTAAAACCTTCAAGATAGCCACATAACCATAACCATAACCAAAACCAAAACCAAAACTAAAATCAAGCAAGATAAAATTCACCGCCACAACATGCAAAATATAAAACAACTCAAAATTTAATCACAAACATCACACAAAACCACAACTTCAACTAAATTAAGATGCCTCTATCGGATGATCGGGAATCTCTTGGAGGAGGTAACGTACAGTTGCTAACGAGGCTTCTCAAGGTTTAAATGAAATTATGGAACTCATTAAGTTGAGTTTAGTAAGCTCATTTGTACTAAGCGAATCCAATAGAAAATAGTGATGCCAGAACGAGGGAACCGTAGGATCCTAACCGGTGTCACTCTAATTACTTTAATATGCCCTCATAAAATTTAAAGAACTTCAACCATAGAGCCACCTGATTTGATGTTATAACTTGACCGACTAGATAACTCAAACTTGTCGCGGCAAGGAGCTTGGAGCTAGCATGATAGGCAGCACGACCATCTTCAACAGCAAAACCTGTCTTCCATAGCTAAACCAATCTTCCTTCCTTAGACTTAAACAACAAAGCCATAGGACTTCGAAGTTGCTTGCGTATTGCAACGTAAATCCTCACCTTATCTTTAGGCCTTTGTATAGCCCTGCTATACAATATAAGCCCTAAAACGTAAATCCTCACCTTATCTTTAGGCCTTTGCATAGCCCTGCTATACAATATAAGCCCTAAACGTAAATCCTCACCTTATCTTTAGGCCTTTGCATAGCCCTGCTATACAATATAAGCCCTAACACATAAATCCTCACCTTATCTTTAGGCCTTTGTATAGCCCTGCTATACAATATAAGCCCTAACTCATAAATCCTCACCTTATCTTTAGGCCTTTGTATAGCCCTGTTATATAATATAAGCCCTAACTCATTCTTTAGACTTAAACAACAAAGCCATAAGACTTCGAGGTTGCTTGCTTATGCAACGTAAATCACCTTATCTTTAGGCCTTTGCATAGCCCTACTATACAATATAAGCCCTAACTCGTCTTAGGACTTATCTTTAGGCCTTTGTATAGCCCTGCTATATAATATAAGCCCTAACTCGTCTTAGGATTACGAGGTTGTTGTTCGTCACGACCTAATCCTCACATCTTCCAGGCTATTTGTGTGATCATTTCACACGAATGTAAGCCCTAAATAATAAAATTGGCAGGATGAAACACCTAAATACTTCTCCTCAAAACTGAAGCCGAACATTAGGATAGCTTGGAAAGTCACTGGGGTTCTCCTCTGGATCCATGACATCCCCTAGTTCCTCTTCCTTTGGATTACAAAACAAAATGTTCCAAATTTGAACAAATCCCCTTTCACACCTCTATGTCTGATTTCTTTAAAGAGCCCTACTCTTTGAAATTCCTTGAAGATAATATTCTTTGATTTTTATCGAGAGTCTTCTTAGATGACTTTGGTCATTTAAGATGTAATTGACTATAGGGGCTTGCCCTTATACGAAGCATGTTTGAACCCAGCTTAATATAAACCCTATTTAATCCTTTATATTAAATAGGGGAACTTGTCGACAAATACCCAGCTTAATATAAACCCTATTTAATCCTTTATATTAAATAGGAGAACTTGTCGGCAAATACCATATAAACCCTATTTAATCTTTTATATTAAATAGGGGAACTTGTCGGCAAATATAAAGATTTCGATAAACCCTATTTAATCCTTTATATTAAATAGGGGAACTTGTCAGCAAATACAAAGGTTTCATAAACCCTATTTAATCCTTTATATTAAATAGGGGAACTTGTCGGCAAATACAAAGGTTTCATAACCCTATTTAATCCTTTATATTAAATATGGGAACTTGTCGGCAAATACAAAGGTTTCGCAGACCAAACGAACGTCATAATTTCTTTAATATATTTGATCGAGCCTCATCCTCAAGTCTTGTGTTTATCCCTCGGGATAGATACATGATTTGGGGTATAGTGCTCTTTCATTTTAAAACTATGAAAAATATTGGGTCAGCTTGATTTCATACTTCAATGTCCTTCCGAAGCGGGCGACGGGATTTTGATTCTGGCGACCGACAGTTTCTTACGGGCAACTCCCCACAAACCAATTCGAAATAACGCCGACATACCATAAAAGATCAAACATGGCCATTTCTCATCTGTTATGTGCTGATGATATCATGGTGTTTTCTAGTGCTCATATGAATGTTATTAAAAAAGTTTACCACTTCCTAAAGGTCTTTCAATCTCACTCTTGGATGATGTTTAATCCAAATAAATGACAACTTATATTTAATAAAAGATCTTCCACCAACAGTAAACATTGGATTTTGATGGCGGGTAAAATTAATATGTAAATTTTGCAAATATTTTTAATATTATAAAATTACACACAGTAGATATATAATAAATATGTAATAAAATCTCAAAAAAATACCTTTTATGAAAATAGTTTATCTTTTAAAACCCTTTCTAAACTGCTAAATCACTGTTAAAATCAATGCAAGTATACGTATCTATCGACACTATTTTTGGTTGGAGGAGTTGCCTATCGAAGTTGTCAGTCACCGGAATTGAAATCTCGTCTCCCGCTTCGGAAGGACTTTATAATTTATATATATATATATATATATATATATATATATATATATATATATATATACATATATATATATATATATATATATATATATATAAGTTTTAGAAAAGTATGAAATCAAGTTGACCCCATATTTTTCATAGTTTAAATGAAAGAGTGCTATACCTCAAACCTTGTATCTATCCCGGAGGATAAACACAAGACTTGAGGATGAGACTCGATCAAATAAACTAAGAAATATATGACATTTGTTTGGTCTGCAAAACTATTTTATTTGCCCATAATTTCCCCTTATTAATATGAAGAATTAAATAGGGTTTATATTATGCTTGGTTCGAACAAGCTTCCTATAAGGGCAAGCCCCTATAGTTAATTACATCTTAGATAATTTAAGTCAACTAAGAAAACTCTCAATAAAAATCAGGAAATATTATCTTCAAAGAGTTCAAAAGGATTAGGATTTTTCAAAGAGATCAGAGAAAGAGGTATAAAACGAAAATGACTCAAACTTGGAACATTTATTGTGGAATCCAAAGGAGGAATAGCTAGGGGATGTCACGGATCTGAAGGAGAACCTCG
Organism: Phalaenopsis hybrid cultivar; assembly: GCA_002079205.1. Taxonomy (NCBI): domain Eukaryota; kingdom Viridiplantae; phylum Streptophyta; class Magnoliopsida; order Asparagales; family Orchidaceae; genus Phalaenopsis; species Phalaenopsis hybrid cultivar. The sequence goes on along the minus strand of JXCR01054973.1, from coordinate 332,015 downwards.
GTGATTTCCCAATTTATCCTATGGTTTGGCTTCATTTTAGAGGAGAAATATTTAATGTTTCATCCTGACCATTTTATTTATTTAGTGCTTACATTCATGCGAAACAATCGCATAAATATCCTGGAAGATGTGAGGTTTTAGGTCGTGACGAACGACAACCTTAGAATCCTAAGACGAGTTAGGGGTTATATTGTACAACATGGCAGTGTAAAGGCCTAAAGATGAGTTGAGGATTTATATTACATAAGCAAAATACCTCAAAATCTTATGGCTTTGTTGTTTAATTTTAGGAAACAAAATTGGTTTAGCTGATGTAGACAGGTTTTGCTGTTGAAGGTGGCTGTGCTGCTCACCTTGCTAGCTCCAAGCTCCTTGCTGCGACCACTTTGAGTTTTCTAGTGTGTCAAGTTATAATGTCAAATCAGGTGGCCCTATGATTGTAGTTCTTTAAATTTTATCGGGGATGTTAAAGTTTATTAGAGCGACATTGGTTAGGATCCTACGGTTCCCTTGTTTCGACACCACTATTTTTTATTGGATTCACTTAGTCCAAATGAATTTACTAAACTCAACTTAATAAGTTCCATAATTTCATTTAGATCGTGGGAAGCCTCGTTAACAATCGTAGGTTACCTCCTCCGAGGGATTCCCGATCATTTGATTGAGACGTCTTAATTTAGTTGCAATTGTTTTTTTTTGTGATGTTTGTGATTAAATTTTGAGTTATCTTATATTTTGAATGTTATGACAGTGAATTTTATCTTGGTTGATTTTAGTGTTGGTTTTGATTTTAGAGCTATCGTAGCAATTTTGGTTTTCATGCAGGGTGACATCGTTGTTTAGCATGCAAGTTTATAAGCATGAAAGTATAGTGTGGAAAGTATAGAAAAAGGATAATACTGTAAACTGCAAAAGTGTACCTGATGAGTTTTTTCATTCTACCACCTGAAACTCAAAAATGCATGTAAGAGAATTTTATATAAAGTGAGAAAAATAAGGTTTTGGTGATCTACCAAATCATAAATCATATCTTGGTGGGTCGCTATTAGTTTGATTAAGGATGATTATTATTAAGCAAAACATATTAAGTTTAGTAGACCTCCGAGGTATCCAACAGGTTAGGAGAAAAAGGCACGTCCATGCTTTCCCCTCACCGCCTGGTGAAAAGCCTCGAGCTCATTTAAACTTATTACGTTGCTTAATAATTCATCCTGTAAATATCTCTAGTGCTCAATGAATATTGATGTTTCAGTTATCCCTAAGAGTAGGGTAATTATCATTTATCATTCAATTTGAGAATTATGCAGGTGAAGACCCTTAAAGAGGCAAGTTAGCGTTATTAAGACACTTAGCGAATTTTGGTTTTAAGTTGGGCTTGTAGTATTTCAAATATGTTCAATTTTATTCACTTTTCTAATCCTCATTTAATCAAATTTGATTTAGCTTATGTCACTACTAAGCCCTTAAGATCCTAGTGGATGTTTTAGTCATTTTGAAAGAGACTAAATTTTAAGTGATAATAATTCATCATTAAAACATTTGAATGTCACTTGAACACCAGATAGAGGTATTAAATTAGTGAGTTATTAACACCCAAAACTATACCCCTAAGTCTACGATCATTTAATTTGGTACTCCAAAATTTTAATCATCTAGGAAATTTCATATTTATCCTTTAATTGGACGAGAGAGATTGGTTTTCTACCAATTAATCCCTTATGTTTCAATCATCCAAATATGTTAATTAAGATCAAAGGTTGTTTATTTCCCTTTCTTGAATTAAGCCTAAATGTTAATTAAGGCTAAATTTCTAAAATTACACTTTTGCCCCTAAAGCTCTAATACTTCATAATTCATCAAATTTAATTTAAATGACTGTGGAATTTGCATCCCACCTCACTAATGGGTCAATTAACACATCAGAGGAGAAAATGTGATTTTTCAAGTTTTATTTTAATTTATATATTTTTTTAATTGCAAGAATAAGATTTTTCAAACAAAATTCCATAACTTAACCAAGAAAAAGCTTAATCACTTGAAATTTTTATTGGAGGTAGACTCAGGCAAGAGAAACACGTAGACAAAATTTCATGATTCTTTTGAATTTTATTTTAGTTATTGGAATTATTTCAAGTTCTGGAGTACTTATTAATTATAAAATATTTCAAATGTGGAAAATTAAGTTTTATATTTTTATTAAATATCTCTGATTTCAAGGAACCCGGAAATAAAAATTTCACATTTTTCTAGTTTTTCTTTGAATTGTTAGAATTATTTTAGTGAAAATCCATTTTTAGCCCTTAAAAATTATTTTAAGCTTCAAAATTCAATATCTTCACTTAGAAAATTAGGAAAAAAATTTCAATTGTTCCTAATCGCTTAGGAAACAATTTAGAACATTTTCATGAATTTTATTATTTTTTGTGATTTTTATCATTTTTTAATTATTTAAATATTAAAGAAAGGCTTAAAAATGGAGTTTTTATTTTAATTTCAAATTTATTTTGAGAAAATTTATCTGATCACATAGAACTCCTAAACTAATTTTTATAATTTTTTGAGTTATATTTTAATTGTTAAAAATCATTTTAGTGTTAAAAATGACATTTAATTTAGAAATTCAATTTGAGTTATCAAATGAGCTCCAAATATTTTGAAATTTTTATGGGGAGTTCTCTGAACTTTGAATCTTAGTGGAGATTAAAAATTAAGTCATTTAGTTGTCTGTGTTTACCAAAATTAATTTTCTTTATATGTTAGGGTTTGTGAGTGTGTTCTTAATGACTTAACTAATGAAATATTTTCCAAAGGGTTCTCTGGCCATAGTAAACCTTCCAAAATTTTCTTAGAATTTTTAAGCAACATGCTAATTATTATGATTAATTTATCTAAATAATAGACGTAAACTTGAAAAACATGGATCTCTATCTAGAGATCCCCTCTGACTTTGGCAAAATCAGAGAATGTTCCCTGAGACAGATATAACAACATGTCAAAATTTCAAGCCATGGTGAAATGTCTACATGCATCGAGAATTAAAAGACGCAAAACAGTGTTTAATTAATTAAAAATAAAATATGCATCACATAAATTTTAAATTATCTCTACATTGTACTCCTTTGTTCACTGAGCAAGTGGGTATTTTTAATTTATTTTTGTGATTTTTCTACACCAAGATATAAATTTTTAATGTTTGAGATCATTTTCAAATTTATTTAATTCCCAATTTATCTACTTAAACGCGCGGCACCACCTTAGCCTAGGAAGCTCCTCGTTGTGCTTTCCACCTTGGCATGCCACACGGCCCACGGTTCACGCACCGAGAGTTCATCCAACTAGATCTCATTAATTCGTTTACGAGATAAATGCGCGATCGTATGGCTCACCTTCATCGTACCCAAATAGGCTAACCTGAGAACCATCCTCACTAAAACCTTAAGTTCTCCCTCTATACTCAATCATATCTTGTGGGGTTTGATCCTAAGGACTCGTCTAATTGTGACGAACACATCCATATGGTAAACATGCGATTAAATTAATTCTAATTAAATGGAGAATCAAAATAGGCTCAAGAAGAGGAGAAGTTCAATACCTTTGCTCTGAGAAGGGAAGCTTCAATCAGAGGTGTTTGGCACGTTCGTGGAGGTCTAAGGAGGCTAGGGATTGAGCCTCTGGTCGTGGTGAAAGGTCTAGACCCGAATTCGATCAAGTTCGGATTTGAGTATTGGTCTTGAGCTATCTTAGAGGCTCTGTATGAGGTGTATTTGATAGGACTTTGTCTTAGTTGAGCGTGATGATGGTGTGGGTGAGTTTAATTTGGATTTGGTGCACTATCGAGGTGTGGTGGAGAATGTTTTATCTCTGACAAGGATTTGAGCTTAAAAATTGAACTCCAGCAAGGAGAATTAGGGCAATGGAGTGGTTGGGTTGCACTGTGGATGTCTCAAGGAAGCTCAAGGAGTGATTTGAGAGGTATCCTTAAGAAATTTTTAGCATCCCTTCCATGGTCATAGAGGTGGAGGTTTTATAAAAATGGCTTAAGGTGGTTCTGTGGGTCAATTGAGGGGTGTAAACTGATGCTTATGTGGAGGGAAGAAAAGCTCTAAATTTAAAATGGGATGACGTTGCCTCAAGGTTTGAATTACAGTTTTGGTGTTTTTCGATCGATAGGCCGGCCGGCAAGGCCAGGGGAGGTGGTCAGTGCCAGGGGGAGGTGGTCAGAGCCAGGGCTAGACTTGAGTCTAGATTGGGCTAAACTTGGGATAAGTCCAAATTGTTTGATGGAAATGATAAATAGTAATATAATGAAGAGTTTTCAACATAAATTGGGTTCAAATTTTGGGGCTAAGACAATCAATTTTGTGGAATTTGGAGACAACCAATTTGGGGAAAATTTGGGGATTTTTGGATTTGGGCTGAAATTAAATGAAATTGAGGCCTCACCACGGCCAATTAAAGGTCAAGTTTGATGTGTATGAATGTTATGAAAAGTTTAGGATTCAAATTGAGGCCAATTGGGTAGGCTATAGGGTTCAATTTAGTTGAACAAAGTCATAGGGCTAAAGTTGGGGTTTTGACTTAGATCAAAATTGGGCTCAAATCATGGCCCAATTGAACTTGGATTTGGTTTAAATTGATCATATGGAAGATGAATTTGAGTTTAGGATTGAAGTTGGGGGAAATTGATGGGCATTTGAGGTCAATTTGGGGAAATTGGGCCTTTAAAGGCAATTTGGGGGGTTTTGGTCACAATGATCAAATTGGTCAAATTGAGTCCAATTTAGGGGTATAAATGAGTTTTGGAAACATTTGGAGTGATTTTGGAGGTTTTGAGAAAGTTTGGGGTGCCAAGGGTATTTTTGTAATTTTGGAAATTTTGGGAGTGTTTTGGTAAATTTGGAAATTTTGGGTAGTTTGGGTAATTTGGGTATCTTAAAAAGGTTTTAAATGATTTTTTGAACAATTTTGGGTATTTTTGGTGAATTTGGGAATTTTGGCCAAATCTAGGAACCCTAAGGTATTTAGGTAATTTGGTGGGGTTTAGGGGCAAAAGACCGAGTTGAATATTTTGGGTATAATTGGGGAGCTAACCACCACAAATGAGCTATGGACTAATGGGAACCCCATTTGGCTCCTCCATTAATTGGACTTATCTAAACCCTAGCCTGGGGCTAGTAGGTTTAGGGGACCATCTACATGAGTCTCCCAAAGGATCAAGGGACCAAAGTCAGGAAAATTTGGGTTTAGGGTTGTGAGTAATTGTGGATGAGAGTGAGTGCAAGTGAGAGCCTTAGCCCTAGACCAACACCAGAGTCAACCCTAAGGGCAAGCAGTGCTATGGGAACTCATTCTGAGCTCCCCCATAAAGCCCATACCTACTGAGTGTTAGAGGTTATGACCAATATGTGGAGCTTCAAGTTGAGCAAGGAGGAGTTTAGAATTTCTAATGGTGAGGATTCCTTTTCAAGTTTTCTAGGAATAGTCAACAGGAAGGTCATATGGCTAGACCCTATGCTACTACAGAGAAAAAACTAGACCTTAACCCAAAAGTGAGGTCAACAAATGAACCCTCAATAGGTGTGGTGTGTTGGGCAAGCACAACGCACGTATTGGCGTTGACTGATGTGATAAAAAAAACCAATACAAACTCCTAAGTCAATAGACCTGGAAGGAGGTGTAGAATTGTGTGTTATTTGTTTCTGCTTGGGAATTAGCAAGTGAATATTTGGTTGAAGTCAAGAAGTAGAAACTCTCGCTGTGGATTGGAGAGTTAGTTTTGAGTTATTGGATTTCAATGAATTTGGACGAATTTTTTAAGGACTGTTTGAAGAAACTCTTGGTGAAAATGAGGTTTATGGTTAATGGACAAGAAAATACATTCAAATGACTATTGAAAAAAGGCAACTCTTGAAAGATTCATTGAATGTGGACACATTTTGAAGAGACACTAAAGCATCTTTTGGAAAATTACAAACGAAAACTTGGATTGAAAGAAATAGAAAGACTCAATTAGCTGTCGTCGCCCCTCTCTCATAAATTAATTAGGATACTTTTAGAGAGAAGAAAGGGAGGAGTTGTAGTGTGTTAGTAGAGAGTATTGTAAGAGAAATGAAGAGAAGAGATTCAAAGGAACCTCAATATTTTTGTGGAGAGGAATTTGATATAAGTTTTTATCATTGTGACTACATTTAATTTTAATTTAGACTTCTTGTGTGTTTACATGATTTATATACTTTCTCCAAGAATTCTGAGTAGTTTTCTTTATCTTATTCCTTAAAAATGATAATTAATTAAGTGTTGGATGGAAGTTGCGTGAAGTATTGGTCTTTAATGTCGGAATAAGTTGTGATGATTTTAATCCTTATAATTCATTTACTTCTTGATTTGGCCAATTAAAATGTTAAAATTTGTTGTGAGAATATGTAAGATCCGAGATGATATTGTCTCAGTCAACTAATTGTAAGAATCACAAGAGCTTGTATGAATGAGTATGTAGTTCATATGGTTGAGTGCAAATAAATAGAGAAATAAACTTTGAAGGGTGTAGAATTAGAGGATTTTAGAGTGACAGGCTAAAACCCTTAATTCAGTTTATAGTTTTAGGTCTTGATACGAGATGTTGGCCCCCAGGTGGTGGGAGAAGACAGAACTCTAGAGTGAGAGCTAGTATCTTCCCTACCTAGCCCGTCTTCAGAACTATTCAAACTTTAAATTAGCTAATATTCTTTATAGCATCTCTAGTAATGGTAAAAAATAATATTGCTCATATTTGGCACAACACAATTTGAATACTACCACAATAGAATTCGTATACTTGTTATTAATTTATGATAAGGAAAATATTTTTTTATTTATGTTACTTTCATCTTACAAATATCTAGTTAAATTTAGTTAGTTGCTTACTTTATTTTTAATTATAAAAATTTAGCAAAAAGAAATGAACCCATTCCTATTATATCATCTATAGTTTGAGTAAGAATATTTTTCAAATTAGAGATTATTTTCTAATTTCACGTAAAAGACTGAAATACTCCCTGTATTGGAGGCTTCATTAAAAAGTCCTATATTACTTGATAATGGTATGTACACTTGCGTAGTATCCCAATATTTAAATATAAGAGTTGCACTCTTATTTGCTTCGGAGTCAAATTTTTTGCGCCATCTTAAAGAAAGAATATAAAAAAAGAGAGAATTGAGAATAAAACCACACATACTTCGTAGTACTGTCATAAAAGTTGGGATCGGTACACAAGACATGTTTGCCCTATCTTTTATTAACAAGTAATCAAGGAACCAAGTAAGAGATCAATAAATGAAGTTGAAAAATTTTCATCTTAAAAAATGGCACTAATTTTAGTTGCCCAGCATTCAACCAAAAATCTAAGAATTTTATCAACTTTTTTTAGATTTTGAATACACTTTCTCCCGTGAATACGAATCGGTTATTAAATTATACATGTCTAAGATTATTTCACTAGATCTCATACAAAACAATTCAATATTCGGTATCGAATCTTTGGCTCCTTGGGTGCTTAGATACTCTACTCTGGCGCCTAAGCACTGCTCCTCTACTTAGCGCTTCAATCTAGCTTCTCAACTCCGATGAATCTTCTAACCTGAATCCTACAAAATAGATCACAAACGTCTTCCAAAGTTTGTTAGTGAAAATAGGCCGAGTAGAATAAAAGATTTTTTTTTAAATTTTTTGCAAAGGATGAAACATGTAATACTTGTTCTTTATTTATTATTTTTTTTTATTTTAACATTTCGTAGGTGTATGTGATTCAACATTAGATTTGAATGTGCATTTTCCTTTAAAATAATCTATAAGATATATAATATCACTTCGGCATATCTATCTCAATAATTAATGCATACTTATAGTACTAAAAGTAAAAATTTTATTTATTGTGATAAACGTTAAAGAATTTTTTTAATTAATTGCTTCTTAGTTCAATTTAAATTAAATAATAAAGTAATATAATCTTTTTCTAGACTAGCATAATTATTTTTTTCAATTCTGTATATTTCTTCTTATATAACATAAAATCATCTTACTTTTCTTTTTCCAGCATAGTAAGCAAAACATCACAAGGTAACTCATTCCTAACCAAGCTCGGAGTCTTCCTGCAATCTTGAGTCTTAAAATACAACTTATTTATATCTCCCTTTTTGGCTCACAAGGCGGCTACTGATTCAAAATCATAATTAAGATAAAAATTTCTTCGAGTTTTTTTACAATTTTTTTCCTAGCATCATATATCTAGTTTATTTTCTTCTTTTGAATTATATATTTGTTGGGATGATCCAAATTAAAACAACTGGACTTCAGCATTAAAAATTAAAATCATCAATGTTAAAGTCATCTGCATTCCTTCTATCTGTAAGTAAAATTTTTGAAATTTTATTTTGAAAAATGAGACTTTCTAGTGATTAATGACGTGTAATCTTCACGTGGATGAATTCTACTTCCATGTGATCAAGTTCTTAAATCTTTAAGGTGATTTCCCCTTTCCTTCTTTTGTGCATGGTTATTCTTATGTGTTTTCTAAAGGCTATTACACTCTCTCAAGCCACCCCTAATGTGATTAACAATTTAGGTACCACCTCCTTAATGCAAACTATGTCAGAGGGGATTCGAACCCACGACCTGAGGAGTTTCATACCGAGGATGTCAACCAACAGGTCAGAGTACGCGGCACATATTTGCCCCATATTTTATCAATAAGCAATCAATGAACCAAGTAAGAAGATCAATATATGAAGTAGAAATTTTTTTATCATAAAAAATGGCACTAATTTTAGCTGCCTAGGATACAACCAAAAATCATAAAATTTTATCAACTTTTTAGATTTTGAATACACTTTCTCCCATGAATATGAAATGGTTATTGATTTGAGGAATCTATCATACATGTCGAAGATTATTTCACCAGATATCATACAGAACAATTCTTAATCATAAACCCTAAGTGGATTTATCATAGCATATAGAAAGTGATCGAACTCAAAAATCTTTAAAACAAAACTATTTATCAACTGGATTAATGAAATACATAAAACAAATAATACTTCAAGAAAATACCACTAAAGTCGAAAAATTACTACATAGAAATAAAAATAAATGAAGTCCAGAGAAGTGATTCCCAAAATTTACCAGTTATCGAATTACAGCTGACTACGAACAGCAAGCCAAATAAAAAAATTCATTACCTCTTCAACGAACAGACCTAACAAGTTTTTGTCATGCAAGCAACATAGCATAACAAATTCAATCTTAAACTCTTGCTAGCGCAAAGGAGAACACATTATTCCTGTTACCGAATAGCCAATCTCACTTACTCAGGGAACAAACCTTCTCTGCAATCTCAACAATCTCCTCTAATTTCTTGTCTACCAACTTATTTAACTGCTGCTCCTGATCAGCTTGATCACTATCTAGCCTTCTTTCTAAGCTCTCCGATTCTCCTCCTTCGTGCGGACAATATACAACAAAGGTCATATCATGATCATAATCATTTGGCACTTCAACTAGATGCTTTCCTTTGGATTCGGCATCCTTATCAAAGATATCACTCCGCACACGAGCCAAGATGACTGCTCTGAAGTTTTCCATGATGATGCGGTTCTTGTTGTCAAGCATCAGATATATGAGGACATCCCAACACTTAAGGAACTGGGTCTTGTTGATCTTTAATTTTTGGCGTACAATCTCAATAGCATGAGTTGGTGGGCCTGCCAGTGACTTCAAGGCACTGTTGGATACGGACTCCGTGCTTAGTGATGATGCAATAGAGTTTATGGCTGGTTTTATGGGCTCAAAATCAAGCAAGCGAAGAGTGTCAATGCAAGATCGCAGGTACTGCAGGTACTCTGAAGGTTCTTCCACGGTCAAGTCGTACACATTCTCAGTTATTGCAGTTGAATTAACCGACTCTAGCAGTCGTCGACCGTGCCCTTTACCCTGGTAAGGAGGCAATACCAGTATCTGACAGCAGAAATGACAAAAGTTGAAGTCTAAGTTGTAGACTTGTGATGCTAGGCAAAATGTACTTCTATAAATTGAACAGACTGCAGCTAGTAAGTAGAGAGAACATCACACACTAAATTTAGTTAGGAATTTTGTGTTTGGAGCTTTTATTGAATAAAAATAAGCTAAGCAAGATAAACAAAGAGAGAAGCTTACCTGTATCAACTTTTGAGAAAATTGGTTGAATACCTTTTTCCTTTGCTTTCATTGCAATAAAAAATAATTTGTACATTCTATTTTAAGTAACCTAATAATACATAATAATTTGTACAATCTATTTTAGATAACCTAATAATACATATCCCTAATGTAAATATTTAGTTATAAGGAAAGAATATGTACAATTAACAAGAGAGGAAAATCAGGAGCAATCTAAATAAGGAAACTCTTAATTTTGTCTGATTTATGTCATTCTTAATTGATATCCCCCGTCAATTGATGTTGACTGATCAAGAAGTATCAATTTGCCAATAAAGAATTGATGACGCTACTGTGAAAAAGTCTTAGCAAATATATCAGTCGTTTGAAGATCAGAAGAGATGAGGAAGAGAAATAACATCATTATCATAAGCTTCTTGAATGAAATGACAATCCACATAAATGTATTTTGAGCGCTCATGAAGAACAGAATTAGCAGTAATCTGAATAGCACTAGTATTATCTGCATAAAGAGAAGTAAACTCATGTTAAGGAAAACCAAGCTCAGCCAACAAACCCCGAAGCCAAATGATCTTAGAACAAGCAGAGGATATAACACGATATTCAAACTCAGTAGAACTTAGACACTCAATCTTATTTTTTACTCTTCCAAGAAATTAAAGAGTTGTCGAGAAATATACACCAACTAGTAATAGATTGACGTGTATCAGAACAACCAACCCAATCAGCATCACTATAGGTTGTTAAGCGAATAGGAGACTTTGCAGAAAAGAACAAACCACGATGAGAAGTACCTTTCAAATACCTAACAATACGTCGAACTGCAGCTAAATGAAGATGTGTAGGTGTCAACATAAGTTGACTAACTTGTTGTACAACAAATGAAATATCAGAACGTGTAATGGTTAGATAATTGAAAGTCTCAACAAAACATCGATACAGAGATGGATCAGACAGCAAGTCACCATCATTCCGTTGATATTTAACAATCACTTCAAGAGGAGTATCAACACAACGACCCTCTTGGACAACAGCCAAAGCAATGAGTTCCTTAGTATAGTTATGCTGATAAAGAAAAATACCAGCGGAAGAAGAGTGAACCTCAAAACCTAAGAAATAAGTTAAAGACCACAAATCCTTCATATGAAAAGAACCATGAAGACGCTTCTGCAACTCTGATCATGTGATGACACTCTCATCAACATAGACTAATAAAAACACAATTCTCTTACCAGTCTTCCAAAAACATAATGAAGAAACATACTGACTTTGAATAAAAGAAAAGCTAAAAAGAGTATTGTGAAACTTTTCAAACCAGACCCGTCGAGCCTGTTTCAAACCGTATAGAGACTGTTTGAGCTTACAAAATTATGTGAGGGTGTAGAAAACAAGTCTGGAGTCATATAGATATCTTCCTTGATGTCCCCATACAAAAATGCATTCTTAACCTCCATCTGTCGTAAGGACCAATCTTTAGACGAAGCAATAGATAGAACAAGTCGGATTGTTGTCATCTCAGCCATAGGAGCAAAGGTCTGATCATAATCAATCCCATATTTTTGTCGCCTACTCAGAGCTACCAATCTAGCCTTATATCTGTCAAGGGAACCATCAGATCGGAGCTTAACAAAATAAATTCATTTACAACCAATGGGTTTAACACCTGCATGACAAGAAACAATATCCCAAGTATGATCGTCTTGAAATGTCTGAAGTTTCTCTTGCATGACATTTATCCAGTAAGTCTGTTTAGCAGCCTGAGAATAAGAGGTAGGAAATCTAGTATTAGTTAAAATTGCAGAATAGTCATATCTATCAGGAGGACGAATATGCTGAGTTGATCGTCGAAGAATCATTGGAGCATTTTCAGGAGGAGTCAGTAATGACTGGAGGAGAACGGGGCAAGCATCGTGTGTAAACAAGGTCAGACTTGAACCGATTATCAAAAGAAGAATCATCAAAGTGAAGAAGTACAACAATATCAGATGATGAAAGATGATGCTGAAAATAGCATTCATGTTCAAAGAAAATCACATCCCGAGATATACGTCATCGATTATTAATTGAATCATAATAGACAAAACCTTTATGATTAGGACTGTAACCCATAAATGCACATCGAACTGACTGGACTGTCAACTTATGATGTTAATGAGTAGGTAAATGAACAAAACAAACATATCCGAAAGTATGTAGCATATGATAATTAGAATGTCTACCCAAAATTCGATAGAAGGGGGAATCAAACTTTATTTGTAGAAATGGTAAACCGCAGTAGATAAAGCTTTAGTCGAAAACTTAGCTGGGACAGAAGATTCTAACAAAAATGTGTGCGTCATATCCAACAGATGTCAATTTTTCCATTCGATAACTCCATTCTGCTGATGTGTATAAGAACATGAATGTTGTGAAACAATACCCTTGCTATAGAGAAATGCTTGAAACTCATGAGACATGTATTCACCACCATTGTCAAACCGTAAGGTGTTAATGTAAGTGGAGAACTAAGTTTCAATATATGTCACAAAGGTTTGAAATACAATAAACACTTCTGCTTTTGAATGCAAAAGATAGATTCATGTGAATAGACAAAATAATTATACTGAGTGTGTGAAATCATCGGTGAATTTCCCCAAACATCACTATGAATAATGTCAAAACATCTATTGACACGACTACCCAAAATAGAAAAAGGCAATGCCTTACTTTTGCTCAGCTTACAAGAAGAGCAATCAACTAATAAACTTTTATTTGTAGAACCAAAAATACCACTTTGCAATAAATGATTCAAAACAACATTATTTGGATGACCTAATCGTCTATGCCAGATGCAAGCGATATTTTCAACAACTGAAAAAACTAATGACAATCCGAGGAACGGTAAATTGTAATGGAAATAACCTGTCCACTTTAGATCGCTTCGCTATCACCTTTCCTGACACCTGATCATGCACAATACAACCATCACAAGAAAAATATACATCACAGATAATATTCACCATTTGACCAACATAAAGTTAGTAGATAATTTAGGAGAAACCAAGACATCTCGGAAGAAGCTAATATCGTCAACTGTCATAATTGAAATATTATTTTAATCAGCAACCTGAATAGATTGTGCAATAAATCAGCTATGCCAGACATATGATTTAAGACGTCGGAATTAACAAACCAAGAAGGAACATAAGAAAAATTCTTACCTTTCCCTTGAAGACCAAAAGCAGAAAATGCAAAGAAAATCATCTGTTGAATCAAATCTGGCGTGAGAACAGATTGATTATTGTCGGCAAGTGTGGATGTCGAACCAAAATTTTGTGAGTCGGATATCGTATCATGAAGGGCTTGTGGTCTGCAGTTTTAAGGTCGTGTAGGACACACCTTAATAATATGTCTGCTTTGCTTGCAATAATTACAAAATTTCTTACTACAATGGGATGCAATATGAACAAATTCTTTGCAGCTGTAACACTGTTTTTTTCCATTTCTTTTGGTTTGAGCGGCATATGCAACTTCAACTATTTCAGATGATCCACCAGCTGCACCGATAGAGGTTTGTGTCGCTAATCTTTATTCTCCGCGCAGTAATTCATCAAAACATACATCCAAACAAGGGACCGAATCTCTATTTAGCAAGTCAGCCTGAGCAGTTTCAAAATCAGATCTGAGCTTCAACAAAAACTGGTCACGATGACTCACATCATGAATAGCCTAAAAACTAGCTAAATTCTCCTTTGACATCTTAGCATAGATAATACCAGAATATTCGCTTTATAAATTAAGAAAGCCAGAATAATATTGTTCAATAATCTCTTGGCAGATAATCGATCACGCAGAGGCTCACGACGCGGTGTGAGAAAGGTGCGGCTTAGAGGAGTAGCAGAAGGGAACGCAGCTATCGTTGGAACAAGACAAAGCAAACCGTTACAAGGCGGGGAGGAGCAAAAAGGATTGTCATAGTCTCTGTGCAAGGGCATCTGCATGTGCAGAAGGCAAAGGTGGAATCGGTGTGATAGAGAAGACCACAGGCTGGAAACGCACTGAAAATCCGAGATTACCAAACCCAGAACAAACCAGCAATTCCAAGAATACAAGAAAACTACCAATTCAATGAAGTATTTAGTTGTGTGGCTTTGATATCATATCAACTTTTGAGAAAATTGGCTTAATGCCNCTCAAAATCAAACAAGCGAAGAGTGTCAATGCAAGATCTCAGGTACTGCAGGTACTCTGAAGGTTCTTCCACAGTCAAGTCGTACACATTCTCAGTTATTGCAGTTGAATTAACAGACTCTAGCAGCCGTCGACCGTACCCTTTACCCTGGTAAGGAGGCAATACCAGTATCTGACAGCAGAAATGACAAAAGTTGAAGTCAAGTTGTAGACTTGTGATGCTAGGCAAAATGTACTTCTATAAATTGAACAGACTGCTGCTGGTGAGTACAGAGAACATCACACACTAAATCTAGTTAGGAATTTTGTGTGTTTGGAGCTTTTATTGAATAAAAATAAGCTAAGCAAGATAAAAAAGAGAGTATCAATTTGATACAGGTAAGCTTCTCTCTTTTTGCCAAAAAAGAACTGATGACGCTACTGAGAAAGAGTCTTAGCAAATATATCAGTCGCTTGAAGATCAGAAAAGATATGAGGAAGAGAAATAATATCATGATCATAAACTTCTTGAATAGAATGACAATCCACATAAATGTATTTTGAGCGCTCATGAAGAAAAGAATTAGCAGTAATCTGAATAGCACTAGTATTATCTGCATAAAGAGAAGTAGACTCAAGTTAAGGAAAACCAAGCTCAGCCAACAAACCCCGAAGCCAAATGATCCCAGAACAAGCAGAGAATATAACACGATATTCAAACTCAGTAGAAAACTTAGACACTCAATCTTATTTTTTATTCTTCCAAGAAATTAAAGAGTTGCCGAGAAATATACACCAACTAGTAATAGATTGACGTGTATCAGAACAACCAACCCAATCAACGTCACTATAGGTTGTTAAGAGAATATGAGACTTCGCAGAAAAGAACAAATTACGATGAGAAGTACCTTTCAAATACCTAACAATACGTCGAACTGCAGCTAAATGAAGATGTGTAGGTGCCAACATAAGTTGACTAACTTATTGTACAACAAATGAAATATCAGGACGTGTAATGGTTAGATAATTGAAACTCTCAACAAAATATCGATACAGAGATGGATCAGACAGCAAGTCACCATCATTCCGTTGATATTTAACAATCACTTCCAAAGGAGTACTTGGAGACCAGCCAAAGCAATAAGTTCCATAGTATAGTTATGCTGATGAAGAAAAATACCAGCAGAAGAAGAGTGAAATTCAAAACCTAAAAAATAAGTTAAAGACCACAAATCCTTCATATGAAAAGAACCCTGAAGACGCTTCTGTAACTCTGATCATGTGATGACACTCTCATCAACATAGACTAATAAAAACACAATTCGTTTACCAGTCTTCCAAAAACATAATGAAGAAACATACTGACTTTAAATAAAAGAAAAGCTAAAAATAGTATTGTGAAAATTTTCAAATCAGACCGGTCGAGCCTGTTTCAAACCGTATAGAAACTGTTTGAGCTTACAAATATTATGTGAGGGTGTAGAAAACAAGTTTAGAGTCAGTTAGATATCTTCCTTGATGTCCCCATACAAAAATGCATTCTTAACCTCCATCTGTCGTAAGAACCAATCTTTAGACGAAGCAATAGATAGAATAAGTCGGATTGTTGTCTTCTCAGCCATAGGTGCAAAGGTCTGATCATAATCAATCCCACATTCCTGTCGCCTACTAAGAGCTACCAATCTAGCCTTATACCTGTCAAGGGAACCATCAGATCGGAGCTTAACAAAATAAATTCATTTACAACCAATGGGTTTAACACTGCATGACATGAAACAATATCCCAAATATAATTGTCTTGAAGTGTCTGAAGTTTCTATTGCATGACATTTATCCAGTAAGTCTGTTTAGCGGCCTGAGAATAAGAGGTAGGAAATCTAGTATTAGTTAAAATTGCAGAAAAGCCATATCTATCCGGAGGACGAATATGCCGAGTTGATCGTCGAAGAATCATTAGAGCATTCTCAGGAGCAGAGTCAGGAATGACTGGAGGAGAACAGGCAGACATCGTGTGTAGACAAAGTAAGACTTGAACCGACTATTAAAAGAAGTACAACAATATCAGTGATGAAAGATGATGCTGAAAATAGCATTCATATCCAAAGAAAATCACATCCCGAGAGATATGTCATCAATTATTAATTGAATCATAACACACAAAACCTATATGATTAGGACTGTAACCCATAAATTCACATTGAACTGACTGGGCTGTCAACTTATGATGTTAATGAGTAGATAAATGAACAAAACAAACATATCCGCAAGTATGTAGCATATTATAATTAGGATGTCTAGCCAAAATTCGATAGTAGGGGAATCAAAATTTAATTGTAGAAATGGTAAACTGTAGTAGATAAAACTTCAGTCGAAAACTTAGCTGGGACAGAAGATTCTAATGATAATGTGTGCGCCATATCCAACAGATGTCAATTTTTCCGTTCGACAACTCCATTCTGCTGATATGTATAAGAACATGAATGTTGTGAAACAATACCATTGCTATAGAGAAATGCTTGAAACTCATGAGACATGTATTCACCACTATTGTCAAACCGTAAGGTGTTAATGTAAGTGGAGAACTAAGTTTCAATATATGTCACAAAGGTTTGAAACACAATAAACACTTCTGTTTTTTAATGCAAAAGATAGATCCATGCGAATAGATTATAATCGTCAATAAATGTCAAAAAATAATTATACTGAGTGTGTGAAATAACCAGTATAATTCCCCAAACATCACTATGAATAATGTCAAAATATCTATTGCCACGACTACCCAAAATAGAAAAACGCAATGCCTTACTTTTGCTCAGATTAAAAGAAGAGCAATCAACTAATAAACTTTTATTTGTAGAACCAAAAATAACACTTTGCAATAAATGATTCAAAACAACATTATTTGGATGACCTAATCGTCTATGTCAGATGCAAGCCATATTTTCAACAACTGAAAAAAGTAATGGCAGTCCGAGAAACGGTAAATTGTAATGGAAATAACCTGCCTACTTTAAATCCCTTCGCTATCACATTTCCTGACACTTGATCATGCACAATACGACCATCACGAGAAAAGTGTACATCACAGATAATATTCACCATTTGACCAAAATAAATTTAGTAGATAATTTAGGAGAAACCAAGACATGTCGGAAAAAACTAATATCACCAACTGTCGTAATTGAAATATTATTTTAATCAGCAACCTGAATATATTGTGCAATAAATCAGCTATGTCAGACATATGATTTGTGACGTCAGAATTAACAAACCAAGAAGGAACATAAGCGAAATTCTTACCTTTCCCTTGAAGACTAAAAGCAGAAAAAGCAAAGAAAATCATCTGTTGAATCATATCTGGTGTGAGAACAGATTGATTATTGCCAGCAACTGTGGATGTCGAACCAAGATTTTGTGAGTCGGATACCGTAGCATGAAGGACTTGTGGTTTGCAGTTTTAAGGTCGTGTAGAACACACCTTAATAATATGTCTACTTTGCTTGCAATAATTACAAAAGTTCTTACTACAATGGCGAGCAATATGAACAAATTCTTTACAGCTGTAACGCTGTTTTTTTTCATTTCTTTTGGTTTGAGCGGCATATTCAACTTTAACTATTTCAGATGATCTACCAGCTGCACCGATAGAGGCTTGTGTCGCCAATCTTTATTCTCCGTGCAGTAATTCATCAAAACGTACATCCAAACAAGGAACCAAATCTCTATTTAGCAACTCAGCCTGAGCAGGTCTGAGCTTCAACAAAAACTGATCACGATAACTCACTTCATGAATAGCCTAAAAACTAGCTAAATTCTCCTTTGACATCTTAGCATAGATAATACCAGAATATTCGCTTTATAAATTAGGAAAGCCAGAGTAATATTGTTCAATTGAGATATTACCTTGACTATAATTACTCATATCAAGTTCCAATTGAAAGCGCCTTACAGTATCATCTTAATTGTAGATGTGCTTCAAGTAATCCCACATTTCTTTAGCTGTGTCAAAGGGTCATAAATTAATCACCATATGAACTTCAATAGATTTCAAAATCCAAGAAACAATCTGAGCATCCTTTGCCTCCTAGTGAATATTCGCTCCATAAATTATGAAAGCCAGAGTAATATTGTTCAATTGAGAGATTACCTTGACTATAATTACTCATATCAAGTTCCAATTGAAAGCTTCTTGCAGTATTATCTTGATTGTAAACGTGCTTCAAGTAATCCCACATTTCTTTAGCTGTAACAAAGGATCATAAATTGTTCGCCACATGAACTTAAATAAATTCCAAAATCGAAGAAACAATCCGAGCATCCTTTGCCTCCTATTGACCAAGATCTTTCGGGTTTGTAGGTGTTGGAGAAGACCCATCAATATGACCCCAAAACTTCTTCCTTTTCAAAAACATCTTGAACTGAAATTCTCATGCTACATGATTCTTTCCCATAAATCTGATAGCTAAGATTTCATGTATATTCTCAGAAGATATTCTAAACAAAATTTTCAATCACAAGTTAATTATCAAAGAAGTTGTTGATAGAAAATAATCAACCTAAAACCAAAGAAAACCAAAAGAAACTCTATGGAAATCGGCGACAGCTCCCCCATGGAAAGGTCTGAACACGGAGAGCTTTTGTGTGCCAGGAAACACGTAAAGTCGGCATTGGTGCTCCTCTAAGCTCGAGTGTGACTTTGGTGCAAGAAAACAACAGAAAGAGAAGGCGGGGAAAAGCTCTCGGGCTTGTGAGGGTAGATAATCGATCATGCAGAGGCTCACGACGCGGTGTGAGGGAGGTGCGGCTTAGAGGAGTAGCAGAAGGGAACGCAGTTGTCGTTGGAATAGGACAAAGCAAACCGTTACGAGGCGGGGAGGAGCAAAGATGATTGTCGTAGTCTTTGTGCAAGGGCATCTGCGTGTGAAGAAGGCAAAGGTGGAATCGTTGTGACAAAGAAGACCACAGGCTGGAAACGAACTAAAAATCCGAGATTACCAAACCCAGAACAAACAAACAATTCCAAGAATACAAGAAAACTACCAATTCAATGAAGTATTCAGTTGTGTGGCTTTGATACCATATCAACTTTTGAGAAAATTGGCTTAATGCCTTTTTCCTTTGTTTTCACTCCATTAAATAATAATTTGTACAATCTATTTTAGGTAACCTAATAATACATATTCCTAATCTAAATATTCAATTATAACGAAAGNTGCCTTTTTCCTTTGCTTTCACTCCATTAAATAATAATTTGTACAATCTATTTTAGGTAACCTAATAATACATATTCTTAATCTAAATATTCAATTATAACGAAATAATATGTACAATTAACAAGAGAGGAAAATCAGGAGCAATTTAAATAAGGAAACTCTTAATTCTGTTTGATTTCTGTCATTCTTGATTGATAACCTGGAATTAAGCTATATGGGTGGTTAAAAAGTTAGAACCGGCCTAAATTAAAAGAGTTATTTCAAAGTAGTTTTAAATTTAAGCTTAATCGGATCCCTAAAGCCAAATCATATGAATCTTGTGTGAAGTGGTACAACAAGAAGTTCCTCCATCGGGACTATATTCTGTGACTATTGCAGCTATTATTGGTTGTAGCAAACAAACCGGATTAAATGGGATAAGCTGATTAATAATTCCATGCAAATCAAAAGCCTCCTAAACATTTTAAGCCTTTAAACAAAAATATTAAATTTTAAGTTTAAAAACGAGTGGGCTAGGCTCTTAAGGGTCTTAAGCTAACATTGAGGCCGAACCAAAGAGTAAGTGCTCTCAACTCACAAAAAGAGACTTCACATAGACTAACATGGCATGCTACAAATTGTTTGGAAAAGGAAAAAGAAATAAAACTTCAGTGGGAATTAATAGCATTAATTAGTTCTAAATTAATTAAAGAAATCAGAGCTAGAACAATTAGGAACTAATTAGAAAACTAATCATCTAATTATTGCATGATTGAGAATGATTCTAGCAATGACTCATCTGCAGCATCAACAATGCTTGCGGCCTTAAGCATGATGAAGATTAAAGCACTGATGACAACTGCAACATCAATGGGACGCAACGATTGCAATGACATGCATCAGAACAAAGGGTAGACGGATATAAAGGATGGTGTTGGTTATCATGGGAAGCACAGGATGTGAAAAAGCAGAAGACGTTTAGCCCCTTTTCTGAGACATTTTAAACAACTATACCTAAATGTAGTTTTAGGAAAAGCCAATCATAAGCTGTTCAGGCATAGGAAAGTGACACAATTTGTTTTGTTAGGATTTGAGGCTTGAGCTAGTTTATGTATATAAGATATAAACCCACCTAGTTTAAGTAAAGATGTAAACCCACCAAAGCAAGCGACAACCAAACAAGTCCTCAGCACAATGTGCGACCAGAGTAAAATTCCATAACCACACACAAAAAAAAATTTAAAGACATAATGAGCATCATATCTATAAGTTGTGAAAAAAGTGCAGAAATGGTAGAATATCAATGTNTATATAAGATATAAACCCACCTAGTTTAAGTAAAGATGTAAACCCACCAAAGCAAGCGACAACCAAACAAGTACTCAGCATAATGTGCGACCAGAGTAAAATTCCATAACCACACAAAAAAAAAATATATTTTAAAAGACATAATGAGCATCATATCTATAAGTTGTGAAAAAAGGGCAGAAATGGTAGAATATCAATGCCATACTGAGAACTTGTACAAAAACTAATTATTAGAGGTCATAAACGCTAGAATCAATATCGCAAAAGTAAATAAGAACTGATGGAGCACACCTGGCTTAGTCTAAGCCGAGTGCTTCCAGGGTGATGATAGAATCGATAGACTGTTGCAAAACCGAGCAATGTAAGATCATATTCCCCTGTGTTGCTTTGTATTTTCTTTACTGTGAAATAAATATCCCACTTTGAATCTGTCACATCAATTGGACTGCTGCCTGTAAAGCATTACCAAAGTGTCACTTCATAAAANGATGACTTCACACTAAAAAGTTATAAAATATCTTTAACATATAAATTTATTATTTAAATTAAAAGAAAAAATTAATATTTTTAAAACTTAATCATCACATTTAGGTATGATGATTGAAACTTAATAATAGTTCATCCATGGAAATCCTTTAACCTGCTTAGTAGGTTTCATTAGATTTCCTGGGTTAAAGAACCTCCTTTGGAGAGTAAAGATGCTCATTTGTCTCTGGGAGATTGTTGTTTTGTAATTACTGTAATGCTTAATCACTTAGGGTTTAGATTTCTTAATGTAACTTGAAGGATGTAATATGAATAAATAACAACTTATTAAATAAGAGAAGAATAATTTTTATTTTTAATGCAAATTCTTAAAACAGGAGTTAGGGCCAAAATGATAATGTGTTGATCACATAAATGTTAAAATTCAATCAAATTTAACAAAAATATAACATTTTATCATGTTTTGCTAATGGATATGATATGTAATGAGTAACGACTAAGTTATATGGAATATTGGTGCCATGTGACGATTTAGGTAGGAGTGGGGCATTTGACCTTTTTAAAATTCAATGAGAGAGATGGAAGAAAAGAAAATTAGGCTTAGAAAAATAAAAAATTAATATTTGAAAGTTATGTTGAATCGTTAGCATGTAGAAGTAATAATCTTGATTACCATGTACTATGGACTGCTGATGCCATGAGATGATTAATTTACGGGTGGGAAAATGAATTTATTTAAAATTCAATGAGAAAGGAGGATAAAAAGGGAGCTACGATTAGCAAAATACACAACTAATCTTCGAGGGTGTTAGTGTTGAATACTTGAAGCATTGTAGAAGTAAGAAACTTGAAAGATATTAAAGGGCTAGACTCTTAAATCTCCATGGGGTGGTCGTAAACTCATCTTATTCAATAATCAAATTCTGATTACAACTAATTTAAAAATATTATATTTTTAATATTTCTTGAATGGATGAATTTACACTAAGAAGTTATAAAATATCCTTGACATATAAATTAATTATTTAAATAAAAATTAAATAAGAAAATAATATTTAATTTTTTTAAGCTTAATTAACACATTTAGGTAAGACAATAGAAATTTAATAATAGTTGTTCTACAAAGGCATTTAACCTACATAGTAGGTTACATTAATTCACTTGGGGTAAAGAACCTCCTTTGGAGAGTAAAGATTCTGATTCGTCTCTATGAGTGTGGAGGATGCGTTGTTACTACATCACAAGGGCATAAGACAATATACTCTTTGTTTAGTCTAATGAGTTGTTTGTATCCGTCTTTTTATGAAAAAACAAATAAAGAAAAACTTGTGTGTGTTGCTTGTGAGTTTGGTAAGCACACTGGAGCTCTTATGTTAGTTTTGGTAATAACAGTTCTTATGTTTTTGATTTGGTGCACTCAAATATATGGGGATTTTGTTCTGAATGACTGCAAATATTTTGTTACTTTCATTGATTGTTTTTCTCGTGTTACTTGGTTATATCTGATGAGAAACAAAAATGATGTGTTTGCCTTCTTTAAAGTCTTTTACAGGGCGATTCAAACTCAAAATTGTGCAGTAGTAAAGGTATTCAGATATGATAATTGGACAAAGTATACCATCAAGACGTTGGGAAGTACTTGTCAGCCTGGGGATACAACATCAATCCACTTGTCCATACACACTGTCACAAAACGAAGTAACAGAGGAAGAATAGACATCTTTTAAAGGTAGCTATAAACATGTTGATCTTAATGAATGTTCCAAAACACTTGTGGGGGCAAACAATTTGACAACAATTCAATTGATCAGCAGAATGCCCTCAAGACTATTGGAGTGACGATCTCCTTGTGAATTGTTGAAAAGAGATAATTGCAGGAATCTCTCATTGAAGGTATTTGGTTGTGTATGTTTTGTGAATGATCATAAACCATTAATAGGGAAGCTAGATCCTAGAGCTGTGAAATATATTTTCGTGGCTTATTCCGTCACTTAGAAGTGGTATGCTTGTTGGAGCCCAATAGAGAAGAGATTGTTTGTGAGTTTGGATGTGACCTTTAGAGAATTCAAACCATTTTACAGCTTGAAGGTGAGCTCACCCTTTGGTGACTCGTCAGAAGTTGGAGGTATGAGGTGAGAGGGGAAGAGTAGTGATGGTTAGAGATAGGTACAGGTGGGAATGATACCTTGTCCTGTTGTATGGGAAGGATCAATGAAGAAAGAGTCAGAGAATGAGGAAAATAAGCCTGAAGGTGGTGGGACTCAAACTCAAGGGGAGCTGAGGGTGTTTACAAGGAGGAAAAGACAGAATGAGGGAACAGCGTCTGCCATGCCGCTCATGCCAACTAGTTCCTTGTCCCAGTATAGCTCGACTCTTATGACACATACACTATCCACCTCAGAGTTTGATTACACTGGTGATATGATTCCTCTCTCTTTTTCTCCCATTCCCATGATTTTAAGAAGGACCTTTTGCAGCAAGGTGGGCTATTCTCCTGATCGTTATTCTTCTGATCGTTTTGGTTTCTCATATGACATTGTCGAGTTTGTCTCATACTCTAATATATCACATTTACACGGAGCATTCATTGGATCTTTAGATATTGTCTCTATGCCCAAGTGTTGGCAAGTAGCTAAGGATGATTCAAAGTAGAAGGCTGTAATGTTGGAGGAACTTGGTGCTCTTAATAAGAATTGGACATGGGAGTTTGTGTTGCTACCAGAAGGGAAAAAGGTAGTCGGGTGCAAATGGGTCTTCACAGTGAAGCAGACCCCAGAAGGAAAGATTGATCGCTACAAAAGCAAGGTTGGTGGTGAAAGGGTATGGTCAAACATATGAAATTGACTATGATGAGACATTTGCACCAGTAGCAAATAAAAGATAGTCAAAACACTTTTTTCTCTAGTTGTGAATGGTGGATGGAGGTTAAACCAACTGGATGTGAAGAATATGTTCTTCATGGGGATCTGCTAGAGGAGGTTTGCATGGAGATGCCCCAAGCTTCGACACAAACCAAATAATGGGCAAGGTATGTAGATTGAAAAAGTCACTGTACGGTTTGAAACAATTTCCTCGAGTATGGTTTGATAAATTCAAGAAAGCAATGGTAGGCATGACTTATCAATAGTTCAATGCCGACCACATATTATTTTTTTGACATGGTGGTCACATTACTATTCTTGCTGTGTATGTAGATGGTATGATTGTCAATGGTGATGATGAGGGAGAGATTGCTCAACTAAAGGATTGTTTGGTCAAAGAGTTTGAGGTGAAAGATTTGAGACGACTTAGATACTTTCTTAGGTTTGAGCTGGCTCGTGGAGCAGAGGAGATTGTTCTATCTTAGAGGAAATATGTGTTAAACTTGTTCACAGAGACATATATGTTAGGATGCAAGATTGTAGTTTCATTGTTTGATTTGCAGAGGCAGAAGAGTCAGTTGATCATGAGAGGTATCAGAGGTTGGCAGGTTGTCTCATCCATCTGAGTCGCACTCATCCAGACATATCATTTGCAGTAAGTGCGGTGAGTCGCTACATGCATGATCCGAGGAAGGGTCACAAGGATGCAGTGTATCAAAATTTAAGGTACCTGAAGAGTGCTACAAGCAAGGGGGTTGATCTTCAGGAAGAATGAACATGTAAGCATTGAAGGCTATTGTGACTCCAACTGAGTGAGTTGTATGGATGACAGGAGGTTCGCATATGGATACTGCATGTTCGTAAGAGGCAACTTGGTCTCTTGGAAGAGCAAAAAACAGTCAGTAGTAGTGAGGTCAACAATAGAGGCAGAGTATAGGGTCATGGCTTGAGGAGTTGTTGAGATGATGTGGCTGAGAGCCTTGTTGTTAGAGCTCAAGGTGGGCAAAGGTGCTCAACTGAAGTTTTGGTGCGACAAGTCAGTAATCAACATCGCCAACAACCCGGGGCAACATGATAGAACCAAACATGTGGAGATTGATAGGTTCTTCATCAAGGAAAAGCTGAATAACATAACACTAGAGCTAAGTCATGTAGGAACTAGAGAGCAAGTGGCTGACTACCTCACCAAAGGACTTAGCTCTTTAGATTTGTCTAAGTTATGTGACAAGATGGGCTTAGTGGTTATCTTTTTCCCATCTTGAGGGGGAGTGTTGAGATTTGTATCTAATATAGGGTCCTATTTGTAAATAGAAGAAGTCTAGGAATTTATTTGTAAATGTTGGAAGACTCTATATACGCCCTAGCTATTAATGAAATGAGCAAGTTTTTGAAGAGCAATTACTTCTTTTAGTGCTTGGTATGTGTTTTATCTTTTAATATGATAACATTAGAAAGGAGTTTCTTGGTGTATTTATTGTTTTCAAAACATGAACTCCCTGCTAACCAATCTCGCTTGGTATGTGAGATAGTATTGTAGCTGTCTCCGGCTAGTCTCACAGGTCACAGCCACCTCTGGCCTGCCCCACACCCACCTCACTCATTCTCATACTGACCTCTAGCCAACCCTGCAAAACCAACCCCTTGCTTGCTGCTGGTCAACTTTGTGCCAAAGCTAATTGCATCTCCGTTTGGACTACCATCACCTCCGTCACAGTGCCACCAGTGACTTACAACTAACAAAAAAAATTGACTATGTGATATTTAATAAAAACAAAATTAATCTTAATTTAAGATACCAAAAACATTTTAAATTCATATCAAACCATAAATAAAGTAAATCAAATATAAAAATAAAAACCGATCTCAAATGAAAAATTGCATCTTTTGTTATTTATGCTATTTGACTATCAGCAAGTCACTTATTTAGTTGATATATTTATGCAAACTTGGTTTTGATAACAATTTGATGTAGGATAATTTAGGGTTTAGGTTTCTAGTAATGATGCAGTGTAAATAAATCATGCTAGAGAATTTATCATTCATAGACTGAAAAACCATTAAATAACTGATTTTTTTTTTTTTGAAAAGTGTAAACCATAAATACGTGAATTAAGGCTCAAAAAATAATGTCATCATTGCATAGATTTAAAGAAATCACTTAGTAATTGGAATTATTGAAGTATTAGTAAGAAATTAGATGTTGTGCACTACATTTGAAGTCTTAATTGTAGCAAACTTGGCCAAAATCAGGATATGCAACATTAATAACTAAATATTTAAGAAGAAAAACTTGAAATAAATAGAAAACAAAAGTGAAAAGAATTCACACTTCATTTTGAATTTGTCATGGTACTTATACTACACGAAGCCAATGTCCAACGTGCACAAATAATTGATTGAAAATATGAAATTATATTGAATAAGTTTACGAGTCTCAATATTTTTATTTATAAACACTTAATTCACTTTCATCCAAAACTATATATATAGATCAGGTAGAATGGCTTAGTGTTACTTTAATTCTATGCTTATAAAACCTCAATATAGTGTAACTTTAATTCTATGATTCACAAGAAAGCCATTGATATAACACAACATGCACTGTAGATAGTGGAACCAATCCATGATTCATCGGAGATGGGCATTAGTATGAATAAAATTACCAGTAAAGTGGACAAAAATTTGAATAAGATAACAAATGATGAACAAAGTCTGTAAAATAAAAATTCCTTCACCATTCTTAAATATTTTGAGACATTGATCTAGTAAACCCCGCGAACCATCCGATAGAAACAAGAACTATCAAACCTCATAGCCTAAGTAGTAAATCACCCATTTGTCGCATGCTTCAAGGGCCAAATAATGGAGAACATCAACAAGCATGATCCAGCAATGCAGATCTTCATAAGTTACCTA
Source organism: Phalaenopsis hybrid cultivar (assembly GCA_002079205.1). Classification (NCBI taxonomy): domain Eukaryota; kingdom Viridiplantae; phylum Streptophyta; class Magnoliopsida; order Asparagales; family Orchidaceae; genus Phalaenopsis; species Phalaenopsis hybrid cultivar. The sequence continues at coordinate 304,914 of JXCR01054973.1, read as the reverse complement.
AGCCCTAGCCTTCAAACAGCATCATTAAAAGCCATTAACAAAATACATAATATTTAGCCTCAACGCGCAACACATCAATATGATGTAGGTGCTGAAGATTATAAATGTTACGCGGGAAGGTAGATATGTTCTCATCTCATCAAAACAATGTAGCATCTTCTGATGCTGACATTTAAAGTGGTGACAACGATAGAAGCTAGGCGCCATCATGATTATTACAAAACCAACGTTTAATAGTTAGCAATAACAAGTATCTAGATGTTTGAGGGTGCCACAAGCAAGTACCATAGACACTATAAGTATGACCAGTTACATTAATACATAAATTTCTCCACAATAATTCTTATAATAGAAGGACAATTCATAAACACATCAATACATCAACTATTCAATCTCCATCCTGTATCATATTATTTTCAAAAACTTTAGTATTTTATCTTACCATCTTGGAGTTCACTAGATATTTTGCTAAGTGGCATAATTATGTGAGGGCAGCTGGAGCTTCTATGATTTTTCTCTTAATGCATGCTGTGGCTGACCCCATTACTTTGCGAGCTAGTGGATAACTATCATCTGCAATGCTAGGATATTTTTTGGTGGGTACAAATATAGATTGAAGTTTGGGATGGAAGATAGTTGACTTTGTAGACCTGATGATGGATTTTTTGATGTTGATTCTATTTGAAAGACAGCGGCATCATTCCATGTCGATGGATTTATTTTATCTCAAAGTGGCTTCCCTCAATTTTAATTTCAGTTTGAAGATCATTGACTAATTTAGAAATCACAACTCAGTTGTCTTTTAAATTATTTATTTAATTATTCATTGGTTTTTTTGATTTTATGCATAATGTTTGCACATGCTCAAATATTTTAAACCTTTAGTATACAGGCAAACATTTGTCTTTGTCGGCNGAGGGTGGGGGTGGGGGTTGGGGGGATTGGAATTTATATTGCTTTGTTAATGAATATGATATATAATTAGGAATGACTAGGTCATAGTTAATCTTGCTTCCATGTGATGATTTTTTTGGGAGTGGGGAAATGGGCCAGTTTAAATTCAAGGAGAGAGATGGAGGAAAAGAAAGTTAGGCTTAAAAGAATACAAAACTGACATTTGAAAGTTGCGTTGAATCGTTAGCATGTAGAAGTAATAGTATTGATGACCATGTACTATGGATTGCTGATGCCATGAGATGATAAATTTAGGGGTGGGAAAATGAATTTATTTAAAGTTCAATGAGAAAGGAGGATGGAAAGGGAGCTACGGTTACCAAAATACACAACTAAGTGTGTTAGAGTTGAATACTTGAAGTATTGTAGAAGTAATGAATTTTAAAAGACATAAAAGGGCTAGACTCCTAAACCTCCATGTGGTGGCCATAAACTCATCTTGCTCAGTAATCAAAGTCTAATTACAACTAATAGAAAAAATGCTATATTTTTAATATTTTTTGGATGAATAATTACACTAAAAAGTTATAAATATCCTTGGCATATCAATTAATTATTTCAATAAAAAGAAAATAAGCAAATAGTATTTAATTTTTTTAAACTTAATCACATATTTTGGCAAGACAATAGAATATTAGTAATAGTCAATCTATAGAAAAACTTTAACCTGCTTAGTAGGTTACATAATTCTCTTGGATTAAAGAACCTCCTTTGGAGAGTAAAGATGTTGATTTGTCTCTAGGAGATCACTTTATGTCTTGTAATTATTGTAATGCTCGATCACTTAGGGTTTAGATTTCTTAATGTAAGTAGAAGGATGCAATATGAATAAATAACAACTTATTAAATAAGACAAGAATGATTTTTATTTTCAATTCGAATTCTATAAACAGGAGTTAGGACCAAAATGTTAATGTATTGATCACATATATGTTTAAAATCAATCAAATCTTNTCCTCTGCCCTCCACCTAAACACCACAATGCACCCAAACTTATGCCCTGAGAGCCACCCCATGGCCATTTTTTGTAAAAAATCACCTCCCACGGACATGGGAGGTGTGCTAAAATTTTCCTAGAGAGGCCTCTCCAAACTTCACACAAAGCTTCCCTAAGATCCCCTCAGTGCATTCCAACCCTTTTCCCCCACCATTTCCCATTGTCGGAGCTCAATTTCGAGCTTGAAACCTTGCCGAAAACAAGGACAGAACCCAATACGCCTCCACACTCCACCAAACTTCAATTCCTTGTGCCCACACATTCACAACAGCAAGAGATGATAAATACCTATCAAATTAACCCTCTGAGATAGCCTCCACCATAGCTCTAGACCAACACCTGAAATCGAGCTTGGTCGAATCCATACCTAGGCCTTACACCAAGACCAGGGACTCAATCTTTAGCCTTCTCGGACCCCAACGAACGTGCCGAACATCTCTGATTGAAGCCTTCCTCCTGAGCTTATTTTGATTCTCCATCTACTTAGGCTTGATTGCATGAATTTCCAATACCATAGTCTCCAGTACAAACATAGTATTTTCAATTTTGTGGATTTTCTCTGATATCGCTTCAATATTAATGGCTAAGAAACTGTTATACATCACTTGTTCACTTTGACTAATGAATTTATTTTTCATGGTATCTTCCTTCTTCTTCAAATTCATCTCCCATGAAGTCATCATTTTAAAATTCTCTCTTTTAGGCTTTAGGGTAGAAATGATATGGGGTAAAATTCTTTCACAAAACCCTTCTATTTATAGGCTTAAATCCTTCCAATTTCTCTTAGACACATTTACAAACTGCCTAGACATGTTTTTGCAAACTTCTAGATGGTTTTTCCTTCTAGAATATTAATTTTGCACAGTTTTTAAGCTGTCGCACTTAAGCATCGGACTTGGCGCTTAAGCACCAGTGCACATTTTTGCACGAGTCAACTTAACGTCCAAATTATTATTTTAACATGTTTAAATCACTAATTTAAGTCTTAAAATCAAGACTAACACATAATAGTCTCAAAAACACTACCCCAATTTTCTTAATCACAAATAAAACAACAATAAAAAAAAGCACACTGTTGCTTATGGGTTGCCTCCCAGAAAGCACTTGGTTTTACATCGTCAACCCGACATAACCAGCCCTTACTCTGGTGGACCCAACATCATTCCATCATTAAACTTCTGTTGATCCCCTATATAATAAGATTTCAGTCTATGTCCATTCACTTTAAAGATTTTCTTAGATTTAGGATCTTTATTATCCACAACGAGGTAAAGCAACAGCTTCTATCCATTTGGATACATAGTCCACTGCTAACAGAATATATAAATTTCTGAAAGATTGAATAAATGGTCCCATGAAATCGAATCCCCAAACATCAAATATTTCAACTTCTAGCATATAATTGAGGGGCATCTCATTTCTCCTAAAAATATTGTCTACNTCATTTCTTCTAAAAATATTGTCTACTCTTTGACATATATCACAAGTTTTGATATAAGCATTAACATCTCTAAAAATTGTAGGCCAATAAAATCCAGATTGTAAAATTTTGTATGTTGTTTTATCAACACAAAAATGTCCCCAAAAATCATAATTATGAATTTTTGGGATAATTTATAAGTTTCTTCTAATGGTACACATCTTTGAATAATCAAATCATTTCCTTGTTTATATAAAAGCGGGTCATCTCAAAAATAAGTCTTAGCTTCAGAAAAAATTTCTTCTTCTATTGGTATGTCATTCCATAGGGTATAATATCACTAACAATAAAGTTCACAACGTCGGCATACCACGAAACACGCCGCTCATTAATAGTGAACAATTTTTTATCTGGAAAATGTTCATTAATTTCATTTTCAAAATAGAGTGGTTTTTCTAATTCAAGCCTGGACAAATGATCAGTAATTTGATTTTCAATCCCCTTCCGATCTACTATTACAAAATCAATTTCTTGCAAAATAAGAATCCATCTTATAAGTTTAGGTTTAGCATCCTTCTTTTTCATTAAATACTTAATAGTAGAATGAAGCACTACACAATGAGTTCCAATTAAAATGATCTAAATTTATCAAAAGCATATACTATTGCTAATAACTCTTTTTCAGTTATTGTATAAGTAATTTGAGTTTCATTAAGAGTTTTATTAGCATAGTAAATAACTTTGAAAATTTTATGATATCTTTGTCCTAAAACAGCTCCAATAGCATAGTCACTAGCATCACACATTAATTCAAAAGGTTTTTCCCAGTTTGGTAAAACTATAATTAGTGCAACGAAATTTTCTTTTAATAATTTAAAAGCTTTTAGGCATTCCTCATTAAAATTAAAAATTGCATCTTTCTCTAGTAAATGGCATAAAGGCTTAGCAATCTTTAAAAAGTCTTTAATATATCGTTTGTAGAGTCCAGCATGTCCTAAAAAACTCCTAATTTCCCTTACATTTGTTGGATAATGTAAATTAGTGATACCTGAAATTTTTAGCAGGATCTACTTCCATACAATTTTCTGATATTTGATGACCTAATACAATTCCTCCTACTACCATAAATTGGCATTTTTCTAAATTAAGTACTAAATTTTTTTCTTCACAGCGCTTCAGAACTTTGGATAAATGTTCTAAACATGAGTCAAATGAAGTTCCAAACACTAAAAAGTCATCCATAAAGACTTCAATCCCTTTTAAAATTAAATCACAAAAATTGTCATCATACATCTTTAAAATGTAGCAGGGGCATTACATAAACCAAAGGGAATTCTTCTAAAAGAAAAAGTACCATAAGGACTGGTAAACGTTGTTTTCTCTTGATCATCAGGAGATATTTAAATTTGGTAATAACCAGTATATCCATCCAAAAAATAAAGGTATTTATGCCCAGCTAGTCTATTCAACATGTTTGCCACCCTGTAACTTGTCTAGTAGGTATTAACTCATTATGTTCATTTAGAGTTACAGTTACTCCTCCTTTCTTAGGAATGCAATGAATTGGACTAACCCATGCACTCTCTGAAATAGGGTTGATAATTCCAGCATCTAACCACTTTAAAATTTCTTTCTTAACAACTTCTTTCATAACGGGATTCAATTTCCTTTGCAAAACTGCCCTAGGTTTGCAATTCTCTTCCATACAAATTCTATGCATACAAATTGAAGGACTGATTCCTTTAATATCAGCAATTGTCGATCCAAAGGCTTTCTTAAAGTTTTTCAAAATTTTCATCAACCTTTCTTCTTCTTCCATTATTAATTTTGAGGAAATTATAACAGGTAAAGCAGAGAAATCTCCTAAAAAGGCATATTTTAAATGATCAAGAAGTAACTTCAACTCTAGTTCTGAAGGTTTTTCAATAGATGGACAAAATGATTTATCTTTGTTTATCATGTCCAAAACTTCAAAACTTTCTCGAACATAGTTTGAATCTTCCTTAAAAATATCTTCACATTGATCTAATTCCTCTTCTTACTCGTGTTCCAAAACTTTTTCTTCAAATTTTTCTTCATAAGTAATTTTGAAATGGCATTCACTTAGATATCTTATAACATTTATTCTAAAACATTCATCATCTTTACCTTTTGCAGAGTATTTCATTGATCTTGTAATGTTAAAAGTAACAATTTGATCATTGACGCACGTTGTTAATTCCGCTTTTTGCACATCTATCATTTCACTTCCAATGGATAGGAAAGGTCTCCCCCAAATGATAGGTATATCTTCATCTTCCTTCATATTTAGCATAATGAAAGCAACAGGAAAAATAAATTGATCCACTTTCACTAGGACATCTTCTATAACTCATTTAGGATATGTTATCGAACGATATGCTAACTGCGAAGTTCCAATATTTGGAGTTATTACTCCTAATCCTAATCTTTTAAATATTGATAATGGCATAAGGTTAATGCTTGCACCTAAATCACATAAGGCTTTCCCATAAAATTTGTCTCCTATTACACTTGGAATTGTAAAGCTACCAGGATCTTTAAGCTTTTCAAGAAACTTCTTTTGTAATATATACTAACTCCTCATTAAGTGCAACAGTCTCATTATCTTCAAACTTCCTTTTTCTATTGAGAATATCCTTCATAAACTTTATATAGCTCGACATTTGTTCTAAGGCTTGAGCAAATGGAATATTAATTGTAAGCTCCTTAAATATTTCCATAAATTTTGAAAATTGCTTATCATAAGTCTCTAAGGAATTGGAGGTGGAGTTTTTCCAAATCAATTTTTAGCGGAGAAATAGGTCTCTCAGAATCTTTTAGAGCATCCTCTTTTGATTCTTCAATTTTTTCTCTCTCTACTTCAATTTCTTTTTGAACCCGGCCTTCCAACTCTCTTCTGCTTCTAAGTTGAACAGTTTTTACTTGTTTTTTATTCTGGTCTTTTGGATTTGATTCAGTATTACTAGGAAGTGTTCCTTGGGATCTATTACTTAATGAATTTTTTATATGCCCAAGTTGATTCTAAATATTTCTAATTGTATCTCCTTGACTTTGTAATTAATTTCCTATTTGTAAAACCACTTCTTCTATGGACAACTTCTTCTCCTTAAACTGTGTATTACTGTTGAAACCTGGAGGATAAGTAGATCTATAATTATTATTCCCTTGGTTTTTCTAGTTTCCTAATAGGTTTCCTTGGTTGTTCCCCCATTGCTGATTATAAAGTTGGGATGGTTCTTCCAACCTGGGTTATAATAATTGGAATATGGATTATTTTGTTTATTATTTATGGCATTCAAAGATTCTAATGATGCTTTAAAATCTACCATTTGACTATTCTCTCAATCATGGAAATTGGTTGAGAAAAATTCATTCCAAATTGGTCTAACTTCCTTAAAATTGTAGAAACTTATTCAAAGTTTCTAATGATATTTGAGAATCTACCATTTGACATAATGAATTCTCTTCAATCATGAAAATTGAAATGATGCTGCTTGAGAATCTGTCATCGGCCTAATGAATTCTCTTCAATCATGGAAATTGGTTAGAAAAATTCATTCCAAATTGGTCTAACTTCCTTGAAATTGCAGCAACTTGATTTACTAACATGGTAAATGCATCATTTTCATGAATATTTGCTACTTTCTTAGGATTTACTCTCTCAGAAGGCCATTGAAAATTATTAGTAATCATTTCTTCAATTAAAGCATAAGCATCATGAAATGATTTTGACATCAATGAACCACTAGCAGTGGCATCGATAATTGATCAAGAGATCCAACTAATCCATTATAAAAAGTTTGAATTATTAACCAATCTAGTATAGCATGGTGTGGACACTTTATTAAGAGTTCCTTAAATCTTTCCCATGCTTCATAAATAGATTCCCCTTCAAATTGATTAAAAGATGTAATTTCATTTCTAAGCTTTGCAGTTTTTTATGGTGGAAAATATTTAGCAAGGAATTTTTGTGTTAAATCACCCCAAGTTCTGATAGATCCAGGTGCTAAGGAATCAACCACATCTTAGCTTTATCCCTCAGTGAGAATGGAAATAACCTAAGCTTATGACATCATCTCATACACCATCATATTTAAATGTAGCGCACAATTATAGAAAATTGGCAAGATGTAAATTTGGATCTTCAGTTGGTGATCCCCCAAACTGATTATTTGTACCATTTGGATAATAACAGGTTTAAGCTAGAATGAATTAGCCACTACAATAGGTTTTTGAATACTAAGTGAAGTTCATCTACAGTACGCTGAATAATAGTTTTAAGCTCAAATGAATTAGCCACTACAGTAGGTTTTTGAATACTACAATGAATTTCATCTACAATAGGGTTGACTCTTAAAGGTCTAAACTCTTGATGAATTTCAGCATTTTGATTATTTTGGTCTGTCATTTCTCTACTTTTTTTGGATTTTTCAAAATTTTAATTTTTTTTTGGTTTTTCTGATTTTTCTAATAGTTTTTTTCTAATTCAGAATCGTAGGGCACTAGTCCTTCAGAACCTAAACTACGCATATACTATCATAAGATAAAATAAACTAAATAAAATAAAATAAGATAAGATAACTTAAAGTTTAAATAAGACTTTCTAAAAATAGAAATTTTGCTTTCAATTACCTGGCAATGGCGCCAAAAACTTGATCCTTCTTGATACTGCTATTATGCAAAGTACAACAATAATTCAGATTATATTTCACTTATATTTCTTACTTTACTACAAAATCAAAAATTTGATCTTGAAGAAAAAAAAGAATTTATATATATATATATATATATATTAGGATACTACCCAAGTATATGTATCATTATCAAGTAATATATGACTTTTTGATTAATACATGAATATCGCACCCTAAGGAAATTTATACAATACGCACTTTTAGAAAACTTTATATTTTTAAAAAGACGATTACTTAAACAGAATATATTTTGCAGTAATAAAATTCAAATATTTTTGGTATTTTTGATATTTTGATAAAATAGTAACAACTTAAAAAGATAACTAGAGTTTTATAGATGAAAAACACTTAATAAGAAAAATATCTTTCTTCTTATCATGAATCAGTAATAAATATAGAAATTCTGTTGTGGAAGTATGCAAATTGTGTTGTGCCAAATAGGAGCAATAATATTATTTACCCTTACTAGAGTTGTTATAAAGAACATTGGCTAATTTAAAGTTTGAATAATTTTGAAGACCGGCAAGGCAGAGAAGATACTAGCACTCACTCTAGTGTTCCCTTGATTCCCTCCACCTGGGGGCTAACATCTCGTATCAGAACCTAAAATAATAAACCAAGTTGGGAGCTTTAACCTGCACTTTAAAGTCCTCTAACTCTACACCCTTCAATGAATATTTCCCTATTTCTTTGCACATCATTCATACAACCTCATGTGATTCTTTCCAATTGTTGACTTAGACAATACCAGCCCGGTTCCATTCATACAACCTCATGTGATTCTTTCCAATTGTTGACTGAGACAATACCAGCTCGGTTCTTTCATGTTCTCACAACAAATTTTAACATCTGGATTGGCCAAATCAAGAAGTAAATGAAGTACATTGATTTCCTCACACAACAAATTTTAACATCTAGATTGGTCAAATCAAGAAGTAAATGAAGTGCATGGATTTAAATTATCACAACTTCTTCCAACATTAAAGATTAATACTCTCCACAATTTTCATCCAAAACTTAATTACTTATTACTTTAAGAAGAAAGATAAAGAAAACTGCTCCATGGAGAAAATAAAACCACACATTAATTTAAAAGTAGAAATCATTGTCGAACCCGACAACATGTCTCAATTAAAACCAAAAGTTGTCTCAAAACAAAAAGATAAAAATTTATCTGAAGTTCTCCACCAAACTCTTGAAGTTCCTTTAAATCTCTTCTCTTTACAATCACTCAAAATTAAAATAACAAAAAGGATAAAATAAAAGTGGTGCCTGAAAATCTCTCCGAACTAAATCCCCAAATGAGAACTTTCAAGACTTTCCAATACTTTCGGGACTCCTTTCAAAGTCCTCTCTTCTTTCTCTTATAGTTTTCCAAGAGGTGCCTTGGGAAATCTTCAAAATATGTCTAGATTTGATGTATTTTCCCAAGATATGCATCCTTTCGTGATAATTTAGTCCATGGTGGTTATAACCACTATTAAGCCAATGGGTGTCTTAAAAACCTCTTCAAAATTTGCAGAAACCAAATTTACTCATCCAATAACTTCCACTGGCACTTAAGCTGGGACCTCTAGCGCTTAGGCGCAGCCTTCTCTATTTACCTAGTGCTTAAGCGTCGGATCTGGCGCTTAGGTACCAAAACTCATTTGCACATTTTTCACCTTTTTACTCCAAATTTGATCCTTTTCACTCCTTTAAGCATTTTTCACCGTTTTTACCTATATCTGCAAGAAAAACACAAAAGTTTTTCACTTCTTTGAGCATTTTTTCCATTTTTACTTGTATCTGTAAGAAAAACACAAAAATTCCTTCCATTAAAGCGCAATATCTCAAAAATAGGTATAAAAATGTGTCTAAAAATACTATATATTTTAGGTGTATCACTAAGCTGTAAGAATCTTTATGTTTCTAAGGAAGCTTTTTCTGAAGTATAACACTGTACTCCTCACTTAGTACAACTGTCTCAAAATCCCCAAATTTCATTTTCTTTGTTTAATATCTCATTCATAAACTTTGCATAACTTGACATTTGTTCCAAAACTTCAGCAAAAGGAATATTTATTGTTAACTTCTTAAGTACTTCCATGAACTTTGAAAATTATTTATCCAACTCATGTTGTCTAGGCCATTGAGGAAATTAAGGTGGTGGTCTTTCTAAATTGATTTTAGTTGGAGAGATTAAATTTTTCATATCCTTAGAAACATGTTCTTCATGTCTTTTAGTTTCTTTTATTTCTCCCACAACTTCTTTCTCTTTTCTAACCACATCCTCTATCTTTCTTCCACTTCATAATTGGACAACTTCTACTTGTTCATTATTGTTCTTTTTAGGGTTGATCTCATAGTTGCTAGGAAGTGTTCCTTGGGTTCTATTGCTAATTAAATTAGAAATTTTTCCTATCGATTCTCTATTTTTCTAATCGCAACATTTTGACCTTGCAACTGGTTTCCCATTTGCAATACCACTTCTTTTATAGACATCTTCTTATCCTCAAATTGTTGATCATTGTTATAGTTCGGTGAATATGAAGGTCAATACTTTGTGTTTTCCTGATTATTTCAACTTCCACAAGAATTTTCATGATTATTTTTCCATTGTTGGTTTCCACCCGCAATAGTATAATACAAATTAAAATTAGGATGGTTCTTCCAACCTAGGTTGTAAAAGAATTTAAAGTCTCACATTATAAGTTAGAATTAATCATATTCCCTAATAAAATTTCCTCACTTACTGGAGTAAATTGAGTCTGATTTATTCCAAATTGGTCCAACTTCCTTGATATTGTAGCAACCTGAGATGCAAGAATTGTAATCGCATTTGTATCATGAACACTGGCTACCTTTTTAGGATTTCCCTTATAGAGGGCCATTGAAATTCATTTGTAGCCATTTTTTCAATTGACGCATATGATTCATCAAAAGGTTTTGACATTAATGATCCACTAGCAGCAGCGTCAATTTTAGACCAAAGGGATCCTACTAACCCATTGTAAAAATTTTGAATGATTAACCAATCAGGCAGAGCATGGTGTGGACACTTTCTAAGGAGTTCCTTAAATCTTTCTCAGGCTTCATATATTGATTCCCTTTTATACTGACAAAATGAGATAATATCATTTCTAGGTTTAGTACTCATTGAAGGTGGAAAATACTTAGCTAGGAATTTCTGAGTTAACTCCTCCCAACTTTTAATAGAGTCAAAGGCAAATGAGTATAACCACATTTTAGCCTTATCCCTTAGTGAGAAAAGAAAAAGCCTTAGTCTAACAGTATAGTCTGACATGCCATTATAATGAAACATAGAACAAAGTTCTAGAAAACTTGATAAGTGTAAATAGGGATCCTTCGAAGGAGTTTCCCCAAACTAGTTGTTCTCCACCAGTTGGAAAATCGCTAGATTTAGTTCAAACGAGTCTTCTATGATAAGGGTTTGTTACTTGAGTGAATTTCATCTGTTTTAGGATTTACATAATCCCTCAATGATTTATGATGATTTTCCAAGTTATTATTTTGAATGTTTTCCATTTCCATTTCTAGTTTTTTCAAGTACTTTCTATTTTTTGTTTTTTTTCTATTTTTCTATCTCGGGATCATAAGTCACAAGTCCTGCAGATCCTTTATTTCACATACGCATCATAACAAAAAATGCATTAACAATTAAACAAATAAAATAAAAATATATTCAACACAACAAAACATTTTAACAAACACTTTTTTTTTCACACAAATAGTTTTTTTCACAGCACTTTTTCATACAAAAAACACTTTTCACACAATAAACTATTTTACGACACTACAGTTTTCCAAGTCTAAGCCTAATTACTTTAACTAAAATTCTCCTAAAAGTCAAGATCAACCATTGTGATCCCCATCAATGGCACTAAAAACCTGATCCTGATATTTTTTATATGTAAGGATTTATGAAGTTAACACCACTACTTGAAGAATGTAATCCTCAGCAACGGCGCTAAAAACTTGATCTTAAAAAAAGTAAGATTTTAATTATGTCTTTAATTAGTATGGATTATATGCAAGTATACGTGTCATTATCAAGTAATATAAGGCTTTCTGATTAAATCCTGAATATCAATCCCATGGAGATCGAGGTTAATCACGGTGGCTTTCAAGAGAAGTTCTAGTCTAGAATAACACACCCTAGCTTGGAAGGTAGATAAATGTTTGGTTTTGATTATATCCTATAGTTATCACTACAATACTACATCTACTCTTAAAATAAGATACTTAGTGAAAATGAAAAAGTGGGGTTTAATAAATTATAAGCACTCTTCCTCATGCAATGAAATTAGTGACATGTGTAAAAGTAAAACAAGTAGTGAGAGAGATTGTGACAAATAAAAGCAATTATATTCTTTACCCTCGGTCAAGTAATATAAAGAACAAATGCTAATTCATAGTTTAAGAATCCTAAAGACTGGTTAGGCATGAGAGATACTAGCTCTCACTCTAAAGTTTCCTCGTCCCCTCACCTGAAGAATAACATATAGTATTAAGACCTAAAATTACGAACCAAATGGGGGGCTTTAGCCTATCACTCTAAAATCCTCTAATTCTACACCCATCAAAGATTATTTCTCTATTTATTTGCACTCAACCATATAGACTACATTCTCATCCATACAATCTCAATGTGATTCTACCACAGTTGATTGATACAACTCTATCACGGATCTTACATGGTCTCAAAAAAAATTTTAACATACAAGTTGATAAAGTTTACATGTAAATGAGGAAAAAAATAAGAAAATCACAATATATTCTAACTCTACTCAATTCTATATTCTACACATGCATAATAATTTATTATAAAAGGGAAGAGTAAAGAAAACTACTACTAAACATGGAGAAACAACAAGAACATTTCATTGAACAAGACTTTTGAAACCATACAAACAAAGTACTAGATTCAAATCAAAATACAATGAAAATACTTATCTTTGAAAGAAATCAATCTCTCCTTGTATAGCAAAAGCAATCTCATTACAATCCTCTCCAAGAACAAAGTGAAAAGAAAAAAAAGAAATCTCTCACCTTGTCGCCCCACTCGGGGCTCTCGCCCAAGCCTTCTTCTTCTTTTCCAAATAGTTCAAGAGTACTTTTAAGAACATTTCCAACCCTTATTTATAGTTTCCCAAGAGGTGCTTAAGTGTCTCTTCAAAAGTGTCCATATTAAATGAATCTTCCAAATGGTGCCTCAAGTGCCTCTTCAAAAGTCCTCAAAAACCTCCTTCCAACCACTCCAAATCCTTCTCTAATGTCCCTTTTATCATTTTAAATGAATTCCCTAAGAGACACATGAATCACCGCTTCAAAAAATGTCCAAATCTGATGTACTCTAAAAGATATGTTGAAAACCGTCTCCGATGCTTAAGGCACCCTCCTCTCAGTCTGATGGCGCCTAGGCGCCATATTTGGGCGCTTAAGCACAGGGAACAGGGACTTAATTGTCCAGTTTTGGCCCCCATAGCTCTGGTGTACCCCAGTTCGGTCTGTCTTGCTTCGGTTGCTTCGTTTTGGTCCATTTTTATTATTTTTTCTCCAATCACTGCAAATTCTTCAATTTGAAGTACCTACAACTAGAAACACAAGAAAGCATGCCTTTAAATTGCAATATCATTATAAAATATAGCATGAAAAATAGTACATTTTTAGGCACATCTGCTAAGACTCAACCAGCGTTCTTCATCACCGTCTGTTCAATCATATTTATATTTCAAATGCCCCAAGAGAAACAAATGAAAGGTCAGATTATGTTTCACTGGAAGGAGAATGGAATTAAGTTCTAGAGTCTAATTATTTGTTTGATGTTAGTGTTTGTTTGTTTTAGACGTCTTGATGTTACTATTAAGTTTGTTTTAGGCGTTTTTAAAGTTAAGTTTGTTTAGTATATGAAATATGTGTTTAGAAGTTATCTCATCCAAGACTCTTTGGATTGAGAAATTATGTATCACAAGTGTTTGTATTTGTTTTTCAATTAATATAAGTATTTTTTTGTGTGTGAAATTTTGTGTTAATTTGTGTTGAATCGAATTTCTTAAAATTGGTGAATTTTGAGAAAGAGGATAATTGAAAGGGAAGAAAATAGTTCTTAAGATGTATAAGACCATTTAAGGGTGGTTGAATTAGGCTAGATGTGCATTTCACTTCAAATCAAAAATATCAAAATTTGTGCACTGGCTCCTATGCGCCAAGATCCGTGCTTAAGCACCCAAACCAGTCATGCTTAAGTGTCGGTTCACTAAAATCGGTTCGCTAATGGTTAAAAGTGAAAATTTGAGCCAAAAAACATCATTTTTGCCCTGACCGTCATCCTCTTCATCGGATTTCATGATTTTGGTACCTAGGGCTCCTTCTTAAATGAAGATTTCTTAGTAGAATTAAGCAAAATTGGTTCGCTCAAGGTAAGAGCTTCAATTCTATTTAAAAATTTTTTATTTTCACCATGTATTTTGAGTACATTGGGAATTTATTTGAAAATCACTATTTATGAAAAAAATTTTAGAAAAATCTATGGACAATATATAGAAATGATAATTTAAAATTTTGGAAGTTAAATTTAGTGATTTAAACTTAAGATTAGGATTTATTGTAAATTTTATGTGATTTTTAGAAATGACACCAAGAATGAAGAGGAGCAAGGGGAATTCCAACTTAGATTCTAGTAAGTTTGTTAGTTCAAAAGCTAAGAATAGATATATTGAAGTGATTCAATCAAGAAACCTGATTCCTGAGCGATGCTTCAAAATTTTTGGAGGAGCAGTTGTAGATTTAATGCTTCACCGACAGTGGGAACGATTTTGTTGTTTCTCTGTTGTGGCTTTAATTTATGTGGTCCAGGAGTTCTATGTTAATCTCCTTGAAGCTGAGGAAGATCAAGTTATGTTCAAGAGGAAAATTAGTAGCTTTTTTCGCTGAAATAATAAATTTGTTTTACCGGCTGCCTCCTAGTATATTGTGTTTTTATTCGAATTATAATCTGACTGAGGAGGAGTTAGATGAGATTATATCTTCATTGACTGCGAGAAGAAGATTATGGAAAATAACAAATGAAAGGAGAGTAAATTTTCCTGCGTCAAAGCTTGATGTCACTTCAAAAGCATGGCACTATTTTATTTCAGCTTGTCTGCTCCCTACCAATTTCCTTAGTGAAGTTATAAGTACTAGATCCACTCTGAAATATTGTATTCAATAGTTTAAGTCGATCGATATTGCATCCTTGATCTATCAGACAATCATTAGTTCTGCTACAGCTGCCACTGCTGCAAGTTTGGGATTCGCATCCTTAATCTTTTCCTTATGTAAGCAGGCTGGTGTTAGATTTCATAGTTGGAAGGAAATTCTGTGGCCTCTAAAGTCTATCATGAATGTTAATGTGAAATCTTATTTACAACATTCTATATTTGGCTGGAGAGGAAGACTTTCAAGAAGTTCAGGCGCTTCTACATCTCATGCTTCTACTTTGCGTGCGTCTACATCACAAGGTCAGTCAACTAGTTCTGATTCACAGACACAATTAATGCAAAGGATGTTGGATAACATCAATTATACTGTGGATAAGGTACTAAATTTGGAGAACTATGAGATCATATTGATGGTTATATAAAGAGACATAGTGACTATAAAGAAAATTTCACTCATCTTTGGAGAACCTTATCAGGGGTGACCAAAGTCTGGTTTTTCCTTCATATCCACAATACCCTTTATATGAGCCTACTACTTTTTGGGATAGTGATGATGATGATTAGGAGGAGGAGGAGGAGAAGGATTGATTTGAGTAGTTTAATTTTTAAATTGTTAACTTTATTTGTTGTGGTTGTGTTGAACTGCTACTTTGTTATGTGTTGTAATTGTTGAGACTGTTGTTATTCTTTGTGTTGTTGTGAGTAGTTATATTTATTTTAGTGGTAGTAATTGTGTTAATAGTGTTATTTAGTGTATTTTGTTGGTTTCTTTAGAACTTAATCTTGAATATTATGAAGGTTTGGAATGTTAATAACTTTCACTTAAGAACTTTATGTTTAAATTTTCAATTTACTACCATGTATTCTCTTTATGTTGCAGTTGTGAATTTGTGTTAGTGTGCTTATTTGCTTTTATGCTATCCTCCATAGCATAGAAGTCTAATGAATCTCATATATTATAAAGTCAAGTTAAATTTTGATCAATTAATTTTTACTCTAGTTTCTAATTTTTGTACTTGTATATTTAGGGTAAAAAATTCCTGTAAGCATGTTATTTTTAGTTTTCATTTCTGCCTATATAAATATGATGCTGAAATATTTTATCTTATTAAAAATTTAATTTTGGGGAGATGAAAAATAATTTCCAAAATTTGTATTTTATTTGTTCTCAAATGTGCTAAAAATAAATTTGATTTTGATTGGAAAAAAAATGATTTTGTATATGAAGTTATATTAGGGAAGTAAAATTTTGAATATAGAAATGAGTAAGTAAATTTAGTTGAAACCTATAGTAATGAAAAAAAAACTTAAAGTTAAAAATTTTTAGTGTAGAAATGATAAATATTGTATAATTATCTTTAGTATGAGAAATTGTATTTTTGAAAAATATAGAAGGATTAGACTTTTTTTTTCAATACTTAAATTTCTTTTATTAAAAATAATTTTCAAAAATATTATTATATTATTAAGAAAAAGATATATATCAAACATTTGTTTTAGGAAATGAGGTGTGGAACTCAAAATCATTAAAGGCCTATCTAGATAAAGTAATCCTCACATGAAAAAGAAAAAGAAAAAGAAAAAGAAAAAAAAGAAAAAGAAAAAGAAAAAGAAAAGTAAAGTTGAAAAAGGGAGGAGAAGCTTGAGGATTAGTGTCTGATCAAAAATTGGTTCCACATCTGATATTTTTAAAGTATAAGAATTGAGAAACTCTCAATCTTAAGGATATAATATAGTAAGTAAAATTATTCTTAATAAAAATTTTTAAGTTGAGAAGCTTGAGGATTAGTGCCTAATCAAAAATTGGTTCCACATCTGATCTTTTTAAAGTATAAGAATTGAGAAACTCTCAAGCTTAAGGATATAATATATTAAGTAAAATTATTCTTACTAAAAATTTTTAAGTAGAGAAGATAGAATGCCTAAACCCTATATTTAGAGATTTAATAAGTATTTTTGAAGTAGAAAGGAACTCATATTTTCAGACTTCTTTACATTAAAGATTTCTAAATTCTAAGTTGGTCCCATCCACTTCGCAAGGTCAATCTACTAGTTCTAATTCACAGGCATAATTAATTCAAAGGATGTTAGATAACATCAACTATACTGCAGATAAGGTACTAAATTTGGAGAACTATGTAGATCATATATATTTATGGTTATATGAAGTGACATAGTGACTATGAAGAAAAATTTCACTCTTCTTTGGAGAACCTTATCAGGGGTGACCAAAGTGTGGTTTTTACTTCATATCCACAATACCCTTCATATGAGACTACTACTTTTTTGGACAGTGATGATAATGATGATGAAGAGGAGGAGGATTAATTTGAATGTTTAAATTTTAAATTGTAAACTTTATGTGTTTTAGTTGTATTGAACTGCTAGTTTGTAATGTGTTGTAATTGTTTTGATTGCTGCTATTGTTTGTGTTGTTATTTGTTGTATTATATATCGTTATGATACATTTGTGTTGTTGTGAGTAGTTATAGTTTGTTTTTGTGGTAATAATTGTGTTAACTGTGTTGTCTAGTGTATTTTATTAGTTTGTGTAGAACTTAATCCTAAATATTATGAAGGTTTAGAATATTACTAACTTTCACTTGTTTAATTTTTCAATTTACTACCATGTATTTTCTTTTTGTTGCAGTTATGAATTTATGTTAGTGTGTTTATTTTTTTTATGTTATCTTCCACTGCATAAAAGTCTAATGAATCTCATATATAATAAAGTTAAGTTAAATTTTGATCAATTAATTTTTAATCCTATTTTTAATTTTTGTACTTGTATATTTAGGGAATAAAAATCCTGTAAACTTCTTATTTTTTTTAGTTTTCATCCCTACCTGTACATACGATGTTAAAATGTTTCATCTTATTAAAAATTTAAGTTTGGGGGGATGAAAAATAATTTTCAGAACTTGAATTTTATTTGTTCTCAATTGTGCTACAAATAAATTTCATTCTGATTGGGAAAAAATGATTATTTATATGAAGTATTAGGGAAGAAAAATTTTGAATATAGAAATGAGTAAGAAAATTTAGTTTAAACCTATAGTAATGAAGAAAAACTTAAAGTTAAATTTTTTTTAATTTAGAAATGATAAATATTATGTAATTATCTTTAGTAAGAGAAGTTGAATTTTTGAAAAATGTCGAAGGATTAGACTTTTATTTTCAATACGTAAATTTCTTTTATCAGAATTAATTTTCAAAAAAATTATTATATTTTAAGTAAAGAATTTATAACAAAACTTTGCTTTAGGATAGGAAGAGTGGAATTAAAAATCAATAATGACTTATCTAGATATAGTAATCCTCACTTGAAAAAGAAAAAGAAGAAGAAAGAAAAAAAAAGAAAAAAAATGAAAAAGGAAAAGAAAAGAAAAGTCAAGTTGAAAAAGGGAGGAGAAGCTTGAGGATTAGGGCCTAATCAAAAATTGATTCCACATCTAATCTTTTTAAAGTATAAAACTTGAGAAACTCTTAGCTTAAGGATATAATATAGTAATTATAATTATTCAAAATAATTTTTTTAAGTAGAGATGATAGAATGTCTAAAACCTATATTTGGAGAATTTATAAGTATTTCTGAACTAGATAAGAACTCATATTTTCATACTTCTTTACATTAGAGATTTGTAAACTCTAAGTTGGTCTCATGTACTAAAGTTTTTTCTAAATTGGACTACTATATTTCTATATTAAAATTTTATAATATCCTAAAGAAACTCATTTACATAATTTACTTATTTTGGTTTCGAAAAATTGGAGTGTCACTTGAGGACAAATAACATATTAAGTTTGGAGGATTTTAATACACCTAAAATATATAGCATTTATGTACACATTTATATATATATTTTTGAGGATATTACGCTTTAATGGATGGTATTTTTGTTTTTTTTTCAGGTGCAGTCAAATGGATGAAAAATGGTGAAAAGAGTGAAAAGGAATCAAATTTGGAGCAAAAATGAAGAAAGTGTGCAAACGAACTGTGGCGCCTAAGCGTCCAGGACTAGCGCTTAAGCGTCAGGATAACAATGAATTTGGACGAATTTTTGAAGGACTGTTTGAAGAAACTCTTGGTGAAAACGTGGTTTATGGTTAATGGACACGAAAATACATTCAAATGGCTATTGAAAAAAGGAAACTCTTGAAAGTTTCATTGAATGTGGACACATTTTAAAGAGACACCAAAGCACCTTTTAGAAAATTATAAAAGAAGACTTGGATTGAAAGAAATAGAAAGACTCAATTAGTTGTCGTCGCACCTCTCTCATAAATTAATTAGGATACTTTTAGAGAGAAGAAATGGAGGAGTTGTAGTGTGTTAGTAGAGAGTATTGTAAGAGAAAGGAAGAGAAGAGATTCAAAGGAACCTCAACAGTTTGGTGGAGAGGAATTTGAGATAAGTTTTTATCTTTGTGACTACATTTAATTTTAATTTAGACTTCTTGTGTGTTTACATGATTTCTACTTTTAAACTTAAGTGTTGTTGTGCTTTCTCCAAGAATTCTAAGTAGTTTTCTTTTTCTTATTCCTTAAAAATGATAAGTAATTAAGTGTTGGATGGAAGCTGTGTGAAGTATTGGTCTTTAATGTCGGAATAAGTTGTGATGATTTTAATCCTTATACTTCATTTACTTCTTTATATGGCCAATTAAAATGTTAAAATCTATTGTGAGAACATGTAAGATCCGAGATGATATTGTCTCAGTCAACTAATTGTAAGAATCACAAGAGCTTGTATGGATGAGAATGTAGTTCATATGGTTGAGTGCAAATAAATAGGGAAATAAACTTTGAAGGGTGTAGAATTAGAGGATTTTAGAGTGACAGGCTAAAGCCCCCAATTCAATTTATAGTTTTAGGTCTTGATACGAGATGTTCGCCCCCAGGTGGTGGGAGAAGAGAGAACTCTAGAGTGAGAGCTAGTATCTTCCCTACTTAGCCCGTCTTCAGGACTATTCAAACTTTAAATTAGCCAATATTTTTTATAGCATCTCTAGTAAGGGTAAAGAATAATATTGCCCATATTTAGCACAACACAATTTGAATACTACCACAATATAATTCATATACTTGTTATTAATTTATGATAAGGAAAAATATTTTTTATTTATATTACTTTCATCTTACAAATATCTAGTTAAATTTAGTTAGTTGCTTACTTTATTTTTAATTATAAAAAATTACCAAAAAGAAATGAACTCATTTCTATTATATCATCTATAGTTTGAGTAAGAATATTTTTCAAATTAGAAATTATTTTCTAATTTCACGTAAAAGACTGAAATTCTCCCTGTGGGTTCGATATTGGAGGCTTAATTAAAAAGTCATATATTACTTGATAATGATATGTCTACTTGCGTAGTATCCCAATATTTAAATATAATAGTTGCACTCTTATTTGCTTCAGAGTCAAATTTTTGGTGCCATCTTAAAGAAAGAAATATAAAAAAAAGAATTGAGAATATAACCACACATACTTCGTAGTACTGTCATAAAAGTTGGGATCAGTACACAACACATGTTTGCCCTATCTTTTATTAACAAGTAATCAAGGAACCAAGTAAGAGATCAATAAATGAAGTTGAAAAATTTTCATCTTAAAAAATGGCACTAATTTTAGCTGCCCAGCATTCAACCAAAAATCTAAGTATTTTATCAACTTTTTTAGATTTTGAATACACTCTCTCGTGAATACGAATCGGTTATTAAATTATACATGTCGAAGATTATTTCACTAGATCTCATACAGAACAATTCAGTATTCGAGATCAAATCTTTGGCTCCTTGGGTGCTTAGATACTCTACTATGGCGCCTAAGCACTAGCGCTTTAATCTAGCTTCTCAACTCTGATGAATCTTCTAACCTAAATCCTACAAAATAGATCACAAACATCTACCAAAGTTTGTTAGTGATAATAGGTCGAGTAGAATAAAAAAAAATTTATTTTCATCTTTTTATTTTTTGCAAAGGATGAAACATGTAATACTCGTTCTTTATTTATTATTATTTTTTTACTTTAACATTTCGTAGGTTTATGTGACTCAACATTAGATTTGAATGTGCATTTTCCTTTAAAATAATCTATAAGATATATAATATCACTTCGGCATATCTATCTCAATAATTAATGCATACTTACAGTAGTAAAGATAAAAATTTTATTTCTTGTGATAAACGTTAAAGAATTTTTTTAATTAGTTGCTTCTTAGTTCAATTTAAATTAAATAATAAAGTAATATAATCTTTTTCTAGACTGGCATAATTATTTTTCAATTCTGTATATTTCTTCTTATATAACATAAAATCATCTTACTTTTTTTTCCAGCATTGTAAGCAAATCATCACAAGGTAACTCATTCCTAACCAAGCTCGGAGTCTTCCTGCAATCTTGAGTTTTAAAATACAACTTATTTGTATCTCCCTTTTTGGCTCACAAGGCGGCTAATGATTCAAAATCATAATTAAGAAAAACATTTCTTCGAGTTTTTTTACATTTTTTTCCTAGCATCATATATCTAGTTTATTTTCTTCTTTTGAATTATATATTTGTTGGAATGATCCAAATAAAATAACTGGACTTCAGCATTAAAAATCAAAATCACCAATGTTAAAGTCATCTGCATTCCTTCCATCTGTTAGTAAAGTTTTTGAATTTTTATTTTGAAAAATGAGACTTTCTAGTGATTAATGACGTGTAATCTTCACGTGGATGAATTCTACTTCCAAGTTCTTAAATCTTTTAGGTGATTTCCCCCTTCTTTTGTGCATGGTTATTCTGAGGTGTTTTCTAAAGGCTATTATACTCTCTCAAGCCACCCCTAATGTGATTAACAATTCAAGTACCACCTTAATGCAAACTATGCTAGAGAAGATTCGAACCCCCGACCTGAGGAGTTTCATACCGAGGATGCCAACCAACAGATCAGAGTACGCGGCACATATTTGCTCCATCTTTTATCAATAAGTAATCAAGGAACCAAGTAAGAAGATCAATACATGAAGTAGGAATTTTTTTATCTTAAAAAATGGCACTAATTTTAGCTGCCTAGATACAACCAAAATCATAAAATTTTATCAATTTTTTAGATTTTGATTACACTTTCTCCCATGAATATGAAATGGTTATTAATTTGAGGAATCTATCATACATGTTGAAGATTATTTCACCAGATATCATACAGAACAATTCTTAATCATAAACCCTAAGTGGATTTATCATAGCATATAGAAAGTGATCGAACTCAAAAATCTTTAAAACAAAACTATTTATCAACTGGATTAATGAAATACATAAAACAAATAATACGTCAAGAAAATACCACTAAAGTCGAAAAATTACTACATAGAAATAAAAATAAATGAAGTCCAGAGAAGTGATTCCCCAAATTTACCAGTTATCGAATTACAGCTGACTACGAACAGCAAGCCAAATAAAAAAAATCATTACCTCTTCAATGAACAGACCTAAACAGTTTCTTTGTCATGCAAGCAACATAGCATAACAAATTCAATCTTAAACTCTTGCTAGCGCAAAGGAGAACACATTATTCCTGGTACCGAATAGCCAATCTCACTTACTCAGGGAACAAACCTTCTCTGCAATCTCAACAATCTCCTCTAATTTCTTGTCTACCAACTTATTTAACTGCTGCTCCTGATCAGCTTGATCACTATCTAGCCTTCTTTCTAAGCTCTCCGATTCTCCTCCTTCGTGCGGACAATATACAACAAAGGTCATATCATGATCATAATCATTTGGCACTTCAACTAGATGCTTTCCTTTGGATTCGGCATCCTTATCAAAGATATCACTCCGCACACGAGCCAAGATGACTGCTCTGAAGTTTTCCATGATGATGCGGTTCTTGTTGTCAAGCATCAGATATATGAGGACATCCCAACACTTAAGGAACTGGGTCTTGTTGATCTTTAATTTTTGGCGTACAATCTCAACAGCATGAGTTGGTGGGCCTGCCAGTGACTTCAAGGCACTGCTGGATACGGACTCCGTGCTTAGTGATGATGCAATAGAGCTTATGGCTGGTTTTATGGGCTCAAAATCAAACAAGCGAAGAGTGTCAATGCAAGATCTCAGGTACTGCAGGTACTCTGAAGGTTCTTCCACGGTCAAGTCGTACACATTCTCAGTTATTGCAGTTGAATTAACCGACTCTAGCAGTCGTCGACCGTGCCCTTTACCCTGGTAAGGAGGCAATACCAGTATCTGACAGCAGAAATGACAAAAGTTGAAGTCAAGTTGTAGACTTGTGATGCCAGGCAAAATGTACTTCTATAAATTGAACAGACTGCTGCTAGTGAGTACAGAGAACACTAAATTTAGTTAGGAATTTTGTGTGTTTGGAGCTTTTATTGAATAAAAATAAGCTAAGCAAGATAAACAAAGAGAGAATCTTACCTGTATCAACTTTTGAGAAAATTGGTTGAATACCTTTTTCCTTTGCTTTCATTGCATTAAAAAATAATCTGTACATTCTATTTTAAGTAACCTAAAAATACATAATAATTTGTACAATCTATTTTAGATAACCTAATAATACATATCCCTAATGTAAATATTCAGTTATAAGGAAAGAATATGTACAATTAACAAGAGAGGAAAATAAGGAGCAATTTAAATAAGGAAACTCCTAATTTTGCCTGATTTATGTCATTCTTAATTGATATCCCCCGTCAAATTGATGTTGACTGATCAAGAAGTATGAATTTGCCAAGAAAGAACTGATGACGCTACTGAGAAAGAGTCTTAACAAATATATCAGTCGCTTGAAGATCAGAAGAGATATGAGGGAGAGAAATAACATCATTATCATAAGCTTCTTGAATAAAATGACAATCCACATAAATGTATTTTGAGTGCTCATGAAGAACAGAATTAGCAGTAATCTGAATAGCACTAGTATTATCTGCATATAGAGAAGTAGACTCAAGTTAAGAAAAACCAAGCTCAACCAACAAACCCCGAAGCCAAATGATCTCAGAACAAGCAGAGGATATAACACGATATTCAAACTCAGTAGAAGACTTAAGACACTCAATCTTATTTTTTACTCTTCCAAGAAATTAACGAGTTGCCGAGAAATATACACCAACTAGTAATAGATTGAAGTGTATCAGAACAACCAACCCAATCAGCATCACTATAGGTTGTTAAGCGAATAGGAGACTTCGCAGAAAAGAACAAACCACGATGAGAAGTACCTTTCAAATCCCTAACAATACGTCGAACTGCAGCTAAATGAAGATGTGCATATGCCAACATAAGTTGACTAACTTGTTGTACAACAAATGAAATATCAGGACGTGTAATGGTTAGATAATTGAAACTCTCAGCAAAACATCGATACAGAGATGGATCAGACAGCAAGTCACCATCATTCTGTTGATATTTAACAATCACTTCCAGAGGAGTATCAACAGAACGACCCTCTTGGAGACCAGCCAAAGCAATGAGTTCCTTACTATAGTTATGCTGATGAAGAAAAATACCAGCGGAAGAAGAGTGAACTTCAAAACCTAAGAAATAAATTAAAGACCACAAATCCTTCATATGAAAAGAGCCCTGAAGACGCTTTTGTAACTCTGATCATGTGATGACACTCTCATCAACATAGACTAATAAAAACACAATTCACTTACCAGTCTTCCAAAAACATAATGAAGAAACATACTGACTTTAAATAAAAGAAAAGCTAAAAAGAGTATTGTGAAACTTTTCAAACCAGACCCGTCGAGCCTGTTTCAAACCGTATAGAAACTGTTTGAGCTTACAAATATTATGTGAGGGTGTGGTGTAGAAAACAAGTCTAGAGTCATATAGATATCTTCCTTGATGTTCCCATACAAAAATGCATTCTTAACCTCCATCTGTCGTAAGGACCAATCTTTAGACGAAGCAATAGATAGAACAAGTCGGATTGTTGTCTTCTCAGCCATAGGTGCAAAGGTCTGATCATAATCAATCCCATATTCCTGTCGCCTACTAAGAGCTACCAATCTAGCCTTATATCTGTCAAGGGAACCATCACATCGGAGCTTAACAAAATAAATCTATTTACAACCAATGGATTTAACCCCTACATGACATGAAACAATATCTCACGTATGATTGTCTTGAAGTGTCTGAAGTTTCTCTTGCATGACATTTATCCAGTAAGTCTGTTTAGCGGCCTGAGAATAAGAGGTAGGAAATCTAGTATTAGTTAAAATTGTAGAAAAGCCATATCTATCCGGAGGACAAATATGCCGAGTTGATCGACGAAGAATCATTGGAGCATTTTCAGGAGCAGAGTCAGGAATGACTGGAGGAGAACGGGGCAGGCATCGTGTGTAGACAAGGCCAGACTTGAACTGATTATCAAAAGAAGAATCAACAAAGTGAAGAAGTACAACAATATCAGATGATGAAAGATGATGCTGAAAATAACATTCATGTTCAAAGAAAATCACATCCCG
The DNA here is from genome assembly GCA_002079205.1 of Phalaenopsis hybrid cultivar. Lineage (NCBI taxonomy): Eukaryota > Viridiplantae > Streptophyta > Magnoliopsida > Asparagales > Orchidaceae > Phalaenopsis > Phalaenopsis hybrid cultivar. The sequence continues at coordinate 279,137 of JXCR01054973.1, read as the reverse complement.
AGAGATACGTCATCGATTATTAATTGAATCATAACACATAAAACCTATATGATTAGGACTGTAACCCATAAATGCACATCGAACTGACTGGGCTGTCAACTTATAATATTAATGAGTAGGTAAATGAACAAAACAAACATATCCGCAAGTATGTAGCATATGATAATTAGGATGTCTAGCCAAAATTCGATAGTAGGGGGAATCAAACATTAATTGTAGAAATGGTAAACTGTAGTAGATAAAGCTTCAGTCGAAAACTTAGCTGGGACAGAAGATTCTAACAACAATGTGCGCGTCATATCCAACAGATGTCAATTTTTCCGTTCGACAACTCCATTCTGTTGATGTGTATAAGAACATGAATGTTGTGAAACAATACCCTCGCTATAGAGAAATGTTTGAAACTCATAAGACATGTATTCACCACCATTGTCAAACCGTAAGATGTTAATGTAAGTGGAGAATTAAATTTCAATATATGTCACAAAGGTTTGAAACACAATAAACACTTCTGATTTTGAATGCAAGAGATAGATCCATGTGAATAGACTATAATCGTCAATAAATGTCACAAAATAATTATACTAAGTGTGTGAAATAACCAATGTAATTCCCCAAACATCACTATGAATAATGTCAAAATATCTATTGGCACGACTACTCAAAATAGAAAAAGGCAATGCCTGATTTTTGCTCAGATTAAAAGAAGACCAATCAACTAATAAACTTTTACTTGTAGAACCAAAAATACCACTTTGCAATAAATGATTCAAAACAACATTATTTGGATGACCTAATCGTCTGTGTCAGAAGCAAGTCATATTTTCAACAACTGAAAAAACTAATGACAGTCCGAGGAACGATAAATTATAATGGAAATAACTTGTCTACTTTAGGTCTCTTCGCTGTCACCTCTCCTGATACTTGATCATGCACAATACAACCATCACAAGAAAAGTTTACATCACAGATAATATTCACCATTTGACCAACATAAAATTAGTAGATAATTTATGGGAAACCAAGACATGTCGGAAGAAGCTAATATCACCAACTGTCGTAATTGAAATATTATTTTAATCAGCAACCTGAATAGATTGTGCAATAAATCAGCTATGCCAGACATGATTTGTGGCGTCGGAATTAACAAACCAAGAAGGAACATAAGCAAAATTCTTACCTTTCCCTTGAAGACCAAAAGCAGAAAAGGCGAAGAAAATCATCTGTTAAATCATATCTGGTGTGAGAACAGATTGATTATTGCCAACAACTGTGGATGTCGAACCAAGATTTTGTGAGTCGGATACCGTAGCATGAAGGGCTTGTGGTCTGCAGTTTTAAGGCCGTGTAGGACACACCTTAATAATATGTTTGCTTTGCTTGCAATAATTACAAAATTTCTTACTACAATGGCGAGCAATATAAAGAACGGCATATGCAACTTTAACTATTTCAGATGATACACCAGCTGCACCGATAGAGGCTTGTGTCGCCAATCTTTATTCTCCGTGCAGTAATTCATCAAAACATACATCCAAACAAGGGATCGGATCTCTATTTAGCAACTCAGCCTGAGCAGTTTCAAAATAAGATCTGAGCTTCAACAAAAACTGATCACGATGACTCACTTCATGAATAGCCTAAAAACTAGCTAAATTCTCCTTTGACATCTTAGCATAGATAATACCAGAATATTCGCTTTATAAATTAAGAAAGCCAGAGTAAGATTGTTCAATTGAGATATTACCTTGACTATAATTGCTCATATCAAGTTTCAATTGAAAACGTCTTGCAGTATTATCTTAATTGTAGACGTGCTTCAAGTAATCCCACATTTCTTTAGCTGTGTCAAAGGGTCAGAAATTGTTCACCATATGAACTTCAATAGATTTCAAAATCCAACAAACAATTTGAGCATCCTTTGCCTCCCAGTGAATATTCGCTCCATAAATTAAGAAAGTCTGAGTAATATTGTTCAATTGAGAGATTACCTTGACTATAATTACTCATATCAAGTTCCAATTGAAAGCTTCTTGCAGTATTATCTTTATTGTAAACACGTTTCAAGTAATCCCACATTTCTTTAGCTATAACAAAGGATCATAAATTGTTCACCAAATGAATTTCAATAGATTCCAAAATCGAAGAAACAATCCGAGCATCCTTTGCCTCCCATTGACCAAGATCTTTCGGATTTGTAGGTGCTAGAGAAGAACCATCAATATGACCCCAACACTTCTTCCTTTTCAAAAACATCTTGAACTGAAATTCTCATGCTACATGATTCTTTCCCATAAATCTGATAGCTAAGATTTCATGTATATTCTCAGAAGATATTCTAAACAAAATTTTCAATCACAAGTTAATTATCAAAGAAGTTGTTGATAGAAAATAATCAAACCTAAAACCACAGAAAACCAAAAGAAACTCTATGGAAATCGGCGACAGCTCCCGCATGGAAAGGTCTGAACACGGAGAGCTTTTGTGTGCCAAGAAACACGTAAAATCGGCATTGGTGCTCCTCTAAGCTCGAATGTGACTTTGGTGCAAGAAAACAACAGAAAGAGAAGGCGGGGAAAAGCTCTCGGGCTTGTGAGGGCAGATAATCGATCACGCAGAGGCTCACGACGCGGTGTGAGGGAGGTGCGGCTAAGAGGAGTAGCAGAAGGGAACACAGCTGTCGTTGGAACAGGACAATGCAAACCGTACAAGGCGGGGAGGAGCAGAGAGGATTGTAGTAGTCTCTGTGCAAGGGCAGCTGCGTGTGAAGAAGGCAAAGGTGGAATCGTTGTGACAGAGAAGACCACAGGCTGGAAACGCACTGAAAATCCGAGATTACCAAACCCAGAACAAACCAGCAATTCCAAGAATACAAGAAAACTACCAATTCAATGAAGTATTCAGTTGTGTGGCTTTAATACCATATCAACTTTTGAGAAAATTGGCTTAATGCCTTTTTCCTTTGCTTTCACTCCATTAAATAATAATTTGTACAATCTATTTTAGGTAACCTAATAATACAAATTCCTAATCTAAATATTTAATTATAAGGAAAGAATATGTACAATTAACAAGAGAGGAAAATCAGGAGCAATTTAAATAAAGAAACTCTTAATTCTGTTTGATTTCTGTCATTCTTGATTGATAACCTGGAATTAAGTTATATGGGTGGTTAAACAGTTAGAACCGGCCTAAATTAAAAGAGTTATTTCAAAGTAGTTTTAAATTTAAGCTTAGTCGGATCCCTAAAGCCAAATCAAATGAATCTTGTGTGAAGTGGTAACAAGAAGAAGTTCCTCCATCGGAACTATATTCCGTGACTATTGCAGCTATTATTGGTTGTAGCAAACAAGCCGGATTAAATGTGGTAAGCTGATTAATAATTCCATGCAAATCAAAAGCCTCCTAAACATTTTAAANTTTGATTTCTGTCATTCTTGATTGATAACCTGGAATTAAGCTATATGGGTGGTTAAAAAGTTAGAACCGGCCAAAATTAAAAGAGTTATTTCAAAGTAGCTTTAAATTTAAGCTTAATCGGATCCCTAAAGCCAAACATATAAATCTTGTGTGAAGTGGTAACAACAAGAAGTTCCTCCATCGGACTATATTCCGTGACTATTGCAGCTATTATTGGTTGTAGCAAACAAGCCTGATTAAATGGGTTAAGCTGATTAATAATTCCATGCAAATCAAAAGCCTCCTAAACATTTTAAACCTTTGAACAAAAATATTAAATTTTAAGTTTAAAAACGAGTGGGCTAGGCTCTTAAGGGTCTTAAGCTAACATTGAGGCCGAACCAAATAGTAAGTGCTCTCAACTCACAACAAGAGACTTCACATAGACTAACATGGCATGCTACAAATAGTTTGGAAAAGCAAAAAGAAATAAAACTTCAGTGGGAATTAATAGCATTAATTAGTTCTAAATTAATTAAATAAATCAGAGCTAGAACAATTAGGAACTAATTAGAAAACTAATCATCTAATTATTGCCTGATTGAGAATGATTCTAGCAATGACTCATCTGCAGCATCAACAATGCTTGTNAATTATTGCATGATTGAGAATGATTCTAGCAATGACTCATCTGCAGCATCAACAATGCTTGCGGCCTTAAGCGTGATGAAGATTAAAGTACTGATGACAACTGCAACATCAATGGGACGCAACGATTGCGATGACATGCATCAGAACAAAGGTTAGACGGATATAAATGATGGTGTTGGTTATCATGGGAAGCACAGGATGTGAAAAAGCAGAAGACGTTTAGCCCCTTTTCTGAGACATTTTAAACAACTATACCTAAATGTAGTTTTAGGAAAAGCCAATCATAAGCTGTTCAGGCATAGGAAAGTGACACAATTTGTTTTGTTAGGATTTGAGGCTTGAGCTAGTTTCTGTATATAAGATATAAACCCACCTAGTTTAACTAAAGATGTAAACCCACCAAAGCAAGCGACAACCAAACAAGTCCTCAGCATAATGTGCGACCAGAGTAAAATTCCATAACCACAAAAAAAAAAAAAAAAACTTAAAAGACATAATGAGCATTATATCTATAAGTTGTAAAAATAGTGCAGAAATGGTAGAAAATCAATGTCATACTGAGAACTTGTACAAAAACTAATTATTAGAGGTCATAAACGCTAGAATCAATATCGCAAAAGTAAATAAGAACTGATGGAGCACACCTGGCTTAGTCTAAGGCGAGTGCTTCCAGGGTGATGATAGAATCGATATACTGTTGCAAAACCGAGCAATGTAAGATCATATTNAGTGTCTGCTGAATGCAACATGGATTTGCGAATTCATACCTCAAACAATGACTTTCTGTGGAAAATGTTCGAAGAAAATCATTTTTGTCAAGCAATGATTCACCAAATATATTCTAAAATTGTAAATTTTAGCCCAAATGGACAAACACTGAAGAAAGCAAAAGATTATATGAGACCACCAAATACCTCAAGATCCAGTTTTAGATCTGTAATCCCCTTACCTCCCTACAATATAAACAGTAGCAAGTATGAGGCTCAATTAAAACATAAGCAACATAACAAAAGTTAGCAGAAAATCAATTTAAACAAGAAAAACATAGCATGCTTTTCTGGCAGGGCTTTCAAAAAAAGCTCATCCTTCATGATCAGCCCGTTAAGAGGTTCTTCTTTAATTAATTTGTTAAGTTAGCCAAATAACAACAAATATTTTGAGCTCAATTTTAAATGAGCCAAACAAACAAGAACAAACCTTTATTTGACTTTATTTGTTTTAAACTAATATATAATATTTATCTATCTATCTATCTATCTATCTATATATATATATATATATATATATATATATATATATATATGACCTCTTCGGCTCCCCTCTGTCCAACTTGGCAGAGCTTCTCCTGCGCCTGTTGTGCTTGTGTGAAGCACGCTCATGGCCTCAGGGCTATCGTAAGTTGCCTCTCTCGTCTGTGATAATCCCACCAAACCCTCCGATGCTACAGGGGTTCACAAACGCAGCTCCTCTTTCCATCTTGTAGATAGTCTGATGTTCCCGCAGTGTACCATGATTATGTTGCAAGACATGGAGATTGCAATCTCATCAAAAAAATAGAGAAGAAGGCAAGCAAACCAGCATTATTCTTCTCTGACGCTGAAATTTCAAATCGTGCAAGAAAATACAAATTTTTACTAGTTGGAAAGTTCCAATTAAGTCGCCCTAAGATGGAGATTATCTGGAAGGTTTTGGAAGATTTCAAACTAGTTGGGGTTTGGCCGGTGGGTCTACTCGACGGAAGACGNTATATATATATATGACCTCTTCGGCTCCCCTCTGTCCAACTTGGCAGAGCTTCTCCTGCGCCTGTTGTGCTTCTGTGAAGCACGCTCATGGCCTCAGGGCTATCCTACACTGCCGCTCTCGCCGGTGATAATCCCGCCAAACCCTCCGATGCTACAGTGGTTCACAAACGCAGCTCCTGTTTCCATCTTGTAGATAGTCTGATGTTCCCGCAGATGTACCATGACTATGTTGCAAGACATGGAGATTGCAATCTCATCAAAAAAATAAAGAAGAAGGCAGGCAAACCAGCATTATTCTTCTCTGACGCTGAAATTTCAACTCGTACAAGAAAATACAAATTTTCACTAGTTGGAAAGCTCTAATTAAGTCGTCCTAAGATGGAGATTATCAGGAAGATTTTTGAAGATTTCAAACTAGTTGGGGTTTGACAGGTGGGTCTTCTCGACGGAAGACATGTTATGATACAGTTGGGCATAGAAAAAGATTACACAAGAATTTTCTCGAAGAAATTCATCACAATCGAGGGCAATCATATAAAATTGCTTAAATGGAGCCCTGATTTTTATCCTAATCAATAACCCCTAATTGCGTCTATCTGATTCTCATTACCTGAACTCAAACTTCAATTCTTTGTCTACCTACCTTATATGCAATTGGGACTATCCTTGGAAAATCTTTGCAGGTAGACACACCTACAGTTCATTTCTCTATGCCCTTTATTGCAACGATTTTGATTGAAAGGGATATTACACTACCAGATGTAGAAGAAGTCTGGTTTGGCTCTGCTCACAATGATTATTGACAAAAAATCAATATGGAACAAAAACCTTACTACTGCAAGCACTGCAAGATGTTTGGACACCCGCAATAGAAATGTTTCAGATTGCACCCACAGTTGAAAATCAAAAGTCAAAAGCAGGAACATGATGCTAGTGCACATTACGTGCCTGAACACGCTCCTAACAAAACTAATGACAGCCAATCTAAGGGGGGAATCACCACAAGACAGGAAATGGTGTCCGCCCCTGGGAACCCTTCTCCTGAACATACTATAAGGGATAATGTTCGGACCGAAAGTCAGGATAGCTCCGCAGCTCCTACTCAGAAAGCATCAATTCACACTTCACAAACAATGAAACCTATCGTTGTGCAAACGACTGTCTTTTCTTCTACTGCAGTTCTAATATTTAACCTGACCGAGGATCACATGAGTCAATCTTCAGATGAAGAATGACAGGTTTACACTTCTCGACGGAAGAAGGTTGGGGGCACACTCCAACTTGGAAACTTAATGGATAATACTTTGGTTACTCCTGGTAATGGCACGACACTTCAAAATTTGTTATCTGACTCCGCTCCTAAAACTAGAGGAAGGGGCAGGACTAAACTGACTCGTCCCTAGCTACTTGTTTTCTGCATGCTTTAATTTTTTTTAAATATATTTGTATTTTTGGTTGGGGTAGANATTGCCTACGTGGCACCCCCTCATTGGAGTACTGATGCATCAGTACTCCTGAGGTAATATTTTTTCCCAAATAAAAGGGACTTACATAGTCCATTAAATTATCCATATATATATTTTTTAATTTGATTTAAAATCCATGTCCATATATTTAAATTAAAGAAGATAAATACAAATCCACTTTTACTACTCAATTTGGAACTAATGAATGGAATGTTTAATCTTTTTGATTAAAAATGTTCCATCATAATTCCAACATATTATGAATGATGTAATTAATCTCTATTCTACTTATATTATAGATTACATAAATGTGATTTTAATATTTTTCAAAAATATTGATGAACACTTAAAACATTTACAAATTTTAAAATGGTGAAGTTTGTAAAAATAAAATAGTTGAATCAACTTCAAAAATTAAATTGCTTCAAACAAAAATCAAATTCTTAGGACACTATTATTAACGTCACTATAATTCCAAAAAATTGAATTATAAAATTTATTGAGAAAAGTTGAAGCATTATTTTGGATAGAAAACACTTGAAGCAATTTTAGGAGATTCACATTATGTTTTATATTTCTAATAGAATTTTCGCTATCGATGTCGCTTCTCTTCTCAACCCCCACTTAGTGGTATAAACCAACATGAAAGGAAAGCCTCTCGATGGAAAATTCATACTAAAGTCGTTCAAAATTTTAAATAAAAAGTGAAAATTTTATAGTGTTTAAATCTTGTCAGTCCTCACAATTTCAAAATTTATGAAACTAATGCTCAAATGTAAATTTTATTAGCGCCCTTAAAAAAGAATTTATATTAAAAAAAACTAGTTAAAATTACCTGACGATAGAATCATAATGAAATAAAATATTCCACGATGAAAAAATAAATGATATCTATAGTTAAATATATAGCTAAGTTTTAGTATGATTTAATCAAAAAATTTTACTTATAATAAATTGTACTACCATTAAATTTATTATTAAAATATATATTAAGAATTTAACATCAAAATAAATATTTGTTAACTAGTAAGTTCAATTTTTTGTACTTAATTTTGATACCAAATTAATTTATATTCAGACTAATCCTGTCTCATTTTGAAACTCCTAAACTCTTACACAGATAGTCGAAGGTGTGGGATCAACGAAAAAAAGGGGATCACTAAAAGAAAAAAAAAAGTCCCATTAAGTCCCCTTAAAACTAGCGGTGTTATTCAAATAGATAGGACCATAACACATACTAATTTCAATACCTCTCATTAAATATTTAACCCAATTTAGGCATCTGGCGTCTCTAACGCAAGCAAAAATTGATGCATTTAACCTTTTAAGATTAAAAACTCTTTCCCAAAAAAACTTGCAATAACTTTTCCTTTAACTTAGCAAAGGAAAAATAGAATAACATAGAATATTAGGAACACAACAGTATTACCTCTTTGATCTTTAATCCCACATCATTTGAAAATTTAGCCTTAGGCTGGTTAAATTACAATAAAATGCCAAAATAGTCCCTAGACTTTTTACATGAGGCTATTTAAGTTTTGGAGTTTATAAAAGTGAAAAATTAGTCCTTAGATTCCTTCAAAGAGGCTATAATAGCCATCATTGGAGACTATTTCAACCCATATTAAAAGAGTTCGATAACTAAATTGATATTTTTATAAAGTGTGAGACTTAAAAGGCTCTTTGCAAAAAGTAAAGGAACTATTTTGACACTTTTCTCATTTAGATTGTGATGCAAAGCTTAACCATTTGAAAGTGAAACTCATGTAAGGTATATGTTGGGAGTTCATGAGTTCTTGTGGTTTAAATTGCTATACATAATCTTTAATTAAAATTAAAATCTTATTTTTTATCCTCCATAGAATTTATGTTCAAATCCAATTCTATTAAGCCAAACACGGACAAATTCTTCCTAAACAATTTCAAACATGAGCCGAACATAAATATACAAAATTTCGAAGTAGTCGAACAAGAGCAAACTCCCAACTCACTTAAGAATGGCTCATTTACATCCCTACTTCTAGCATTAAAGCCTTAAACAAATAGACACAAAAGAAAAATGTTTGCTGACAAAAGCAAATAAGGCCATCAAAAAATATTTTGTTAAATAATAACATCAGCCAAAAAACAACAGCTTTCAACTCATTAAACAAGTAAAACCTACATGACAGTCAGTTGCAAGAAAAAATATGCTTATAAATAAGTTCAAAGTGGCAAAAAAACAACCCATTAAAAATTACCACATGCATGCATAGCCTTTAAAATTTCTCTGAAATGATTAGGAAATTGGCAATGAAAGGCTTTGCAACAACAATGTATGTATCAATAAGACAATGACAATTTTTTCATGTCAAAACACAATTTTTAAGCTTTAACATAATTACTAAGCATATAATCTAAGAAAATCGGCTTGCAAAGAATGCAAAAACTAATTCTATAACAATACAAGATATGCACAAAGATTATTAAATTTATTTAGTTATTTTTTTATTATGATAGACATTTTTAAATTTTCACTAGTTAATTTTTTTATAAATATAAATTTTTTAAAAATATTTTCTCAAAGATTATTCAAACTAGAAAAGTGGTCAATTTTTAAAAAACTTAACTAAGGTTCAAAATTAATTAAAACCATCTGTGAAAATCCTTTTTCAAAAAAATGTAAATAATCCAGCATGAATTGGAATTAGAGTCAGAATTCCATCTTATGATTGTAAATTCTTACTCTCAACTAATCTCACTCCACTTATTAACACAAATCCCAACCTAAAATTATAATTTCAAATTATGGACTTCTCTTGCAACTTTATCTCTCTTATCACTATAGTCAGTTAGGCCATTCCCAAGGTTAATTTTGTACTGAGAATCTTAACCAGCACATACCAAACTTCTATCTCTAAAATCCTCTCTTCACGAGGTCATTTGCCTTTATATATTAAGGATTAATTTATAGGAGAACCCAAACAAGTTTAAAAAGAAAAGCAAGAAAATGAGATTTCAATCATTAACAAGAATCCAACTTGGCATCAAGAGTGGAGAGAGATTAATTTCTTGATGATAAATTGCATCTAAATTCTGGTCACCCATAGCCATCCCTTCTCCTTAAACACAAATCACAAAACTCCACAAAATAAAAAACCCAAAATCTAACCTTAACTCCACCGTTCAAATTCCTTCATGCATTAACATGGGTCATTCAATCAACAGCACTTGACCAATGAAAGATGCATATATAGTGGATATCAAGTCAAGTTCAAGCTAGGCACAACTCAAGCTCAAAATAAAAAAAATTAATGTTGAACTAAGGTTCTAACTCAAAGATGGGAGCACAACGAGTAATAGACTCTAAATCAATTTCATGTTGACTCTAAAATGATTATTGATTAAGCAAATTAATAAATCTAAATAGTACATAAAACAAATGAATTAAGCTATAAAAAATATTTATTTTATATAAAAACTTGTTTTGAATCATGACGCACATCAACTTAAACTATATGCGAGCACATTTGAAATATATTTTAAGTTTAGAATGGAAACCAAAACAAAGTTTTCAAGTTTTACTTTCTAGCAGCCTCAGAGGCATAAACAATACCCAAAAGATACATAAGGAATACTTAAACTTGCTCACAAAAAGAAGGAAATCCTTATAACTTTATACAGAATCAACGTTACAAATCTAACTAAGAGTTTCATCTATCTCATAAGCATCTAAGCGANATTTAAGTTAGTGATTAATTACAAACCATTGAATAGAGCTTTAACATGAATAAAATATCCAGCCCAAATAAAGAAAAAATATTACCTCAGGAGTACTGATGCATCAGTACTCCAATGAGGGGGTGCCACGTAGGCAATGGTCCCACCGTGGT
>JXCR01054973.1:238223-267610 GCA_002079205.1 Phalaenopsis hybrid cultivar | reverse complement strand
TCTTATGTCCAGTTGGGCATTAAGGATTAATATTCTGATGAAGCGAGCTTAATCATGATAATGATGATTGATTATCAATATTTAGTCCCCTAGTTTAAGCTAAACTTGACGTTTCTATTAAGGCTAATCTTGAACATAAAAATGAAATCATTTAGGTCCCTATTTCATTGCAAAAAACTAAGATAGCTTTTGTCAGAAACATCATTTAAAAATAACTTAAGATGGAGAAACAAGTGCATGGATTCATGAATTCTTACGAAATGCTTAACCAGATTTACACGTTATTCTGCAAGGTCATAAATGATTGCTTCTGCAACCAAAATAAAAGCCGAGTTCATGTTAACATTATTCAAACATCATATGATCATAAGATCCTCTCCTATATCAATAATTAAAAAAAAAATTGTAACGCATAGCAACATCTAAACTTGAAGTCTCCAAATCATATTTAAAATTTTTATATGGCAAGAGTTGAAAATTAAACAGATATATGTGATCTAACATCACACCACCTCCATCGAGGCCAAATTTATAGGAGAAGGCTTATGCATTATTCTAAAGGGGATTAAGAGTCATGCATCAAAATTATTGTGATACTTTTAGCTATTTTTAAATTATTTATAGCAATTCCCCCCTCAGGTATATAATTTCATGAAAATAAATATTTGGAACTATCCATTTTCATTTAGAATTATTACAATTATAGCATTTATCTTTTTATTAAAATTTATCCAAATTTAAATTTGGAGTAGTTTGAATCACTCATGTAAATGGTTTGTATAGATAAGGATATGGAACATAGAAAATAATGAACTTAAAACTTCAATCAAGATTTACGATGGCCTAATTGTACCATTTTATTGTGATTCATATGCTTATTAGATGTTAGTCATATTATTGTGACAAATATATATTTTGAAAATATTAATGTTATACAGCAACAACAACAACAAAGTCTAAATCCCACTATGTGGGGTCGGCTACATGAATCTTTTTTCTCCGTTGCGTCCTATTTAGTGTCATATTTTCATTTAGTACTAGTAAATTAAGATCATTTTGTATACAATAAGCCCGTCCTAGGTCTCATTCTGTTCTAATAAATTAAAATCATTTTTTTATACAATAAGCCCAAATCTTCCTAGGTCTACCTTTGCCTTCCTTAACTCAAAGATCATTTTTAATACAATAAGCCCAAGTCTTCCTAGGTCTACCTCTGCCTTTCTTAACGCAAAAGTCGAATCTAAAACATCTACTCTCCTAATCAGATCATCAGATGGTCGACGTTTAATGTGAACAAACCATCTAAGACGACTTTCTCTAATTTTGTCTGTCACAGGAGCAACGCCAACCCTATCACGGATATATTCATTACGAATTTGTCTCTAAGTGTAAAGCCACTCATCCACCTAATCATTCTCATCTCGGCAACACTTAAACTTATTATGTCTCTAAGTGTAAAGCCACTCATCCACCTAATCATTCTCATCTCGGCAACAATTAACTTATTATTATGCTTCTCTTTTAAAGGTCAACATTCAGCGCATAGAGCATTGCAGGTCTCACCACCATCTTATAAAATTTTCCTTTCTGTCTAAACGCCCGAAGCATTCCTCCACTTCAACCAACCAACTCGAATTATACTATTATCCACGAGAAGGATATCATCTATATCACCATCCCCATCTATATCACCATCGCTTTGAACAACAGACCCAAGATATCTAAATCATTCACACCTTTTAATAATTTGATCACCCAAAGTCACACTTCTATCACTAGAGCTACTACTACTAAAATAACATTCCATGTATTCAGTTTTAGTTCTACTTAAATGAAGGCCTTTAAACTCCAATGTAGACCTCCATAATTCAAGTTTTTCCTAGGCTTTTTCTCTCGTTTTATCCACGAGAAGGATATCATCAGCAAAAAGCATACACCAAGGTACATCCTCCTATAAATGTTTAGTAAGACCATCCATAACTAAAGCAAAATGATAAGGGCTTAAAGCCGATCCCTGATGTAATCCAACAGAAATAGGAAAATATTTGGTCAACCCTCCTTCAGTTAGAACACAAGTAACAGCTCTAGTATACATATCTTTAATGACTTGAATATAAGTCATATCAACACCTTTCTTCTCAAGAGCACTCCAAAGGATATCTCTTGGAACCTTATCGTAAGTTTTTTCTAAATCAATAAAAATCAAATGTATATTCTCTTCATTAACTCTAAACTTGTCCATCAAACCTCTCAATAAATGTATAGCTTTCATAGTAGACCTGCCTCTTATTATCTCTGAACTTTTCCATCAAACCTCTCAATAAATGTATAGCTTCCATAGTAGACTTGCCCGTTAAATCCAAATTGATTATGAGAAATCTTTGTAATGTGTCTTAACCTATGTTCAATTACCCTCCCATAACTTTAAGTAAAACACCATCAACTTAATTCCTCTATAATTTGCACACTCTTGTGCATCCCCTTTATTCTTAAAAATGAAGACCAAAATACTCTTCTTCTACTCCTCAGGCATTTTTTTAGTTTGTAAAATAATATTAAAGAGTTTAGTAAGCCAAAAAACTCCCAAATCTCCTAAATATTTCCACAATTCAAATAAGATATCATCAAGTCCTACAGACTTTCACCCTTGGTTTTTTTTAAAACCACATCAACTTCTTTTTTACTAATGAGACAGTAAAAATGAATCGTTTTATTATTATTCACGATATTAAGATCACTAAGGTCGATTGTATTTTCAGAAACATCATTAAAAAGTTTATCAAAATAACTCACCCACATATCCTGAATATCTTATTCTAAGAAAAGTACTTTTTGATATTCATCTTTAATACACTTGAGTCAAATATTTACTTTTCTTTTTTTCTAGTTTATACATATATTTTTCACCCTCTTTAGTATCTAATATATTATAAAGATCATTAAAAACAAAATTTTTAGCATTACAGATATTTCTTTTAGACTCTTAGCAAGTCGTTTACTATTTTTTCAAGTTTTCTAAGTTTTTAAAATTAAACCAACTTTTATAACATAACTTCTTATATTTTACCGTTTTTTGCACATTATTATTCCACCACCAACTATTTTTATTTGTAATTTTTTTTCTTTTGATTCTCTAAACACATCTTTTGTTACTTGTTTAATAGTGTTTGTTATTTTATCCCATATAACATTTGTTTCTTCATCAATATCACAAATTTTGAAATCTTGAATTTTACTCATAAAAATAATTTTATTAGTGTCTTTGAAGTTCCTCCATCTAATTTTACGATGATGAGTCCTAGTATTCTTTATTATACAACTATTCATCTTAAAATCTAGAACTAATAAACAATGTTGCATACTTAAATTCTCACTTGGAATGATCTTACAATCTTTATAATCTCGGCAATCTCTTTTTCTCGTAAGAAAATAATCAATTTTTGTTTTATTAGATCTACTCTTATAAGTAATAAGATGTTAATCTCTTTTCTTGAATAAAGTATTAGTAATAACAAAATCATACAATAAAGTAAAATCTAAAATAGATCTATCTTCTTCATTAGTTATTCCAAAACCGTAGCCACCATGAGTATTTCTGAAGTCTTCTACCACTCTACCGACATGTTCATTTAAATCTCCTCCAATAAAAATTATTTCTTCAAGAGGTATTATTTGTATTAAATCTTCTAAGTCATTCCAAAATTTATCTTTAAACTCTATATCCAAACCTACTTGAGGAGCATAAGCACTTATAATATTAAAAATCTTAGTATCAATGATAACCTTAAGTGCTATAATTCTATCTCCAACTTTATTAATTTTTACAACATTATCTTTCAAACTCTTATCTATAATTATGCCTAAACCATTTCGAGTGCGACTCTTACCCGAATACCAAAATTTAAAACCTAAATTATCAATCTCATTAGTCTTTTCTCCAACCCATTTAGTTTCTAGAACACATAAGATATTAATTTTCCTATGAATCATAATATCCCACTTAGTTTCTTGAATACATAAGATATTAATTTTCCTATGAATCATAATACCAACTAATTTCCATTAATTTACCATTGAGAGTACATATATTCCAAGATTCTATCCTAATATTAGTTTCATTAGTTTCATGGATTAACATTTTTACCCGTATCCGAACGTAATGAGGGAACTCTTGCTTATTTGACACTACACCAGGGGCCGGTTTAGCGGCCCTTGCACACTTTTCACTGTATTCAGAAAAAACAGCTCGTCGCTTCTAGGAGACGCCCTAGCACTTACACAAAGATCAAAAGGATTCATATCATGATTTTTTTTTACAAGTTTTATATTGGTTGTCGACTACCTAACGCAATCCTCCACTTTTCACATTCGAACTTGGGACCGGCAATGTCAGTGTTATTAATGTTATACAACATTTAAACAAAAATTGAATGAAAAGAACATATGAATGATAAGAACAGCATAAACTCCTTTTATGTGCATGTTTGATAATGATGAAGTTCACTGTTCTATGATACTAGCAGAGCAACACTAAATTACTCGTGCACGTAAATGAAAAATGATACTGATAATGAAGCATCTTAAATAGTACAAGTTTAGAAGGTGGTTCTGAGATAATTTTATATAAAATTATATATATATTACATAGTATGCAATAATAAAGGATTTGACTATATCGATCGATCATGTTCATAAATATAAATTTCTAAATATTTTTATACCTATTTATTAAAATTTTAACTGACGCGAATATTGTTTCAATTATTGTGATTTAGAAATAGTGGCCTTTTTAGCTTAATCTTGTTTTAAACTGATATTATAGGTGTAATCATTTGATTTAAAGATAAGAAATAGAAAAGAAAATGTATACAGAAGACAAACAACATGAGCTAAGGAAAAATTTTAATTCTATTACTTTTTTGAGTGGATCATTCATTTTATTGAATTATAAACTATTAATGATTGAAAATAAATAATAACAAAGTATGATTATCATCATTCGATCATCTGTTCTAATTTTAGTTGATTCCAAGTCATATATTGGGTCATGAGAAAAATGGTATCAGAGCACAAAATTTAAGAATAAGTAATACAATCTTGATCGTAATACAATCTTGATAAAACAACCAATGAGATAATTATAAAAAATATAATAATAATAATTAAAAGTTTAAGTTAGCACTAGTTAAGTATTATTTTAATTCAGGCAAATGAATGTCCTCAAAATAACAGAAGAAGTTAATGTGGTTGGAAATGAGGAAGTACCTCATTTATATTTGTGAACATGAATACCCTAACACAGATGATGGCTGCGATAACGCAATTGAATCAGGAGTCCAGATTGCAGTCTAATGGAAGTGATAAAGTTGTTGTGATTAAGTATTTATGACCTGCGTCCGCCTTTATTCAAAAGAACTGAAAATCTAATTAAAGCAGAGAATTGACTAATATTAGATAGCACGTTATGCCCATATGAAAGAAAAGTACTATTAGGTACATTTGTGCTAGATGAAGCTGAAAACTGATGGCGTGGACAACATCAGGATAGGTTAGGGTCATACTTAGCATGATGGTAAGTTTGGAGGATTTGTAGAGCTTTCAGAGAGTGGTTTGTACCCCGATCCACTCAAAGATAGATCCATTAAATATTTATCAAATTAAAAAGACGGGCATGCAGTACAAAGCAAAATTCATTGCAATGTCAAGATATGCACCACAGTTGATAACTACCGCAGAGAAAAGTGCTACAGATTCCTTTCTAGATTGAATGATTCGATCAGGTAACCGTTGCAGATTGATGATTACTCGGTGTTAGTGGAGCGGGACAGACTAGTGGAAATTAAGTATTAGCTTACTCAGAAAATGTAAGGAGATGCACAAGAGAAAGAATAATGATGAAAGAGAGCATGCGAATCAATCAGAAGCATCCAACGGAAAGAGGCTCATATTCCGCTCAAGTCAATTTAATAGAGGTACAACTCAAAGTACTACAATCTCATATCAAATACGGAAGATAGCATAAAAAAAAATGTTTGATGGGTTCTAATACATGCTACTGGTGTATTTAGCCATGTCACATTGGTAGCTATTGCCCTTCACTTGGCCAGAAAACCTCGAAAACACCTGGAGCTCCTTCACATAAGACTGCAGGTGGGTAAAGAAAGAGATAGTTTACAGCTTCAACTCCTACTCAAGGACAATTAAGACAGTCAGTTGGACCTCGAGTTTATGCACTTACAAATAGAGAGCTTATTAAACATGTTGATTATAATGACATTGATGCTAATATGATTAGTGTTATGTTTTCTTGCACATGATATAAATGCTATTTTAGTGTATTTTCTATTTCAGATGGTTTGTGTTATTTTAGTTATGTAATTTTGCTTTAATGTGATGTTATCATATTTCAATTGATGAGGGAATGCTAGTTTAGTTACCTTATGTTAAACTTTTGTTTTGTTGTATTCGATTTTCATCTTAATGAATGAAATCTAGAGTTCTTAAAAGATTTAAAAATAATTCATATTTCCTGCAATGGTGTAAAGCTTGGGGTAGATTTGAAATTTCGAGAATGAAATTTTTTTAAGCGAGGAAGATTTTAGCGCCAATATTTTTTTTGTTGTAAACATCTCATTATATCAGAAGGGGTCATATCGATCCGGATGAGGGCTCCCCAAAACTTTTTAAGAAGAGACGAAAGGAAATTGGGGAATGTAACTGAAGAATCAAAGCAAAGACATGATCGAGAATAAGAGAGAGCAAGGCGAGGGTGACGCCAACTCCAATCATGAACGCAAGCATACCTGCAGGGCAATCGAAGGCACCAACGGAGGTGTGAGCGACTCGCACATGGATTTGAATGTCAAGGAAGGCTTGCCAAAGTAGAAGCTGTAGAATACCATGTGAACGGACGTACATGTGACAATGAAACTTGCAAAGTTGCTAGATATTTGGAGTTGGAGAAGTGTGAGAGAAGGAAGGAGAAGCGATCAACGGAGGTGTGAGCGACTTGCGCATGGATTTGAATGTCAAGGAAGGTTCGCCAAAGTAGAAGTAGAATACCATGTGAATGGCCGTACATGTGACACTGAAACTTGCAAAGTTGCTACATATTTGGAGTTGGAGAGGTGTCGGAGAAAGAAGCAGAAGCGATAGGATAGGAGAAGAAATTGAAGTAACGCGCAGTGGGGCATGTCGTGTGTTTCTCACATGAAGGAGGAGGTGAGGGAGAACCGATCTAAGCCAGGAAGCAGAAGAAGAGAATTGATGGTTTCTTGTACATGAGAGGATGAAGAATCAAGTGTCTGTTATGCAAGTTCGAGGAAGGAGAGAGACCTTGCACGTGAATAGAAAAGAAAAGAGGAGAGGTGAAGATTCTGAGGTTAATCCCATGCTGAGGATTAAGATCGTATCGAACCGAACCAATTTTTTATAAAGTTAGGGTTGGTTTTAAATTTGGGGTTATGTTTTATATTTAATTGAATACTATTAAATATTGTTTATAAATTTAAAAATTAGAATTAGAAAGTATAAAAACAAGGTAAATTTGGTTTGGATCAAGGAAAGTTGGCTACAATTGAGGCAAAGGTTCAATAATCTTTTTATATAAGTTATTTTACTTCATTAATTAAATGTTATGAAATTATACTAAATATCATGAACTAATTAGTGATTAAATCTGGATAAGCGATCAAATTAAAAGAAAAGGAGATCGAGGTTGGATTGTGCTAAAAAAGAAGATATGAGATAAGATTTATGTTTATTTAATTATCATTTATAGTCAATTTAATTATATACTGCAACATATTAATGTTAGAATATTATGAAATATAACCATGTGAGAAAATTTAAGCTGTGAAAGAGAGATAAAAGGATTTGAAATGATCATTTCTTAAAGTAAATCAAAATGAATCCTCTTACTTTTAAGTTATAGTAGTTTTTGTTTCTTCTAGTCGAATTCATTGATTGTTACTGAAAACAAATTAAACTATTTTATAGTGTTATACACTACACTCTTTTATATGTTGGTCATATCACTGAGATGAATATATTATTTTAGAAATACTAATGTTATGCATTATTGAGAAGTAGAATTAAATGAAAAAAAAACATGTGAATGATATAAATTGCATAGAAATTTTATGTTCATACTTGACTTTGATAGAGTTCACCCTTTTTATATTACTACTAAAAAAAACAGAGGTACTTATGCACTTGAATGAAAAAATAAATTGATAATGAAGTATCTTAAATGATAAAATTTTAGACGGTGCTCCTATGATGATCATATATAAAATGATATATATATATATATATAAAAAGCCCAAGGGCTAATTTATTAAAACGAAAAAGATACAGAAACGTTGTATGAGAGAGCTTAAAAGAAAACTCAACTCACACAAAACTCAAATAAAGCAAAGATACATAAAGATAAGAAACCAAAAAGCCACCAAAGGGCCTAAAAGTGTTAGGGACGTCCCACTTTAGTCCTCTCTCTGCCTCTAGTTCTCGGAATTGAGCCTACTAACAAATTAGTAATGTGAGTGTCATTGTCCGAAGTAACCAAAGTATCATCCATTAGATTCCTGAACTCAAGTAGGTCTCCATTTTTATTCTTCCTCATCGATGTGTAGACCCGTCATTCCTCATCCGATGATTGACTCATTTGATCAATAGATTGTTCTAAAGTTGGTTGGACACTTGTAGGCTGTTGCACAACAAGATCCCCATAAACCTGAGTGACAGTTACAGCTTGCTTAACCTGATGAGGCGGTAGTGAAACATTAGAAGTATTGCAACCTGTAATAACGGTGATAGGTTCTAGGGTAAGTGGGGTCTGAAGTATCTCCCTCTCACCCAAGACAAAAGGCTCCAGAGACGGTTGAATGTTTGTAATATTGTCTGCGAGAATGATGACGTCTTCGGGGGCATTCTTTTGATGATCAATATTGTCAATAACTTGGAGCTGATCAGGAGGAGATGAAATCACTGTCTCTGGCGGAGTACTGTGTTTTTCTAGTCTGAGATGTGGATGCAAATGATGGCATTGAGAACCGGAGTGGTCGAACATACGACAAATTGAACAATACGAAGGAAAAGGCTCACTCACAACCTTTTGCCAATACCTATAATGTTGTGTGCCCAACCAAATTTCCTCAAAATACAGATGAAATGATGTCTCTTTCAACAAGTACTCTGACTTCTGATGGACAAAAAAAATTAAAAGTAGGAATGTCCATTTTGAGTGACTTACCATAAGTTGAGACAATAACGTACAAAAATTTTTGAGTAACATAATGAAATTTCAAACCAGGGAGGCAAATCCAAACCGGAATGATCAGAGGTTCCGTCTGAGGGTCAAAATCCACAGATCATTTCAGAATCTTCATTGTTCTGTTATCGATTCAGATTATCATTCTAGCAAATAAACGCGTGTAATCTTCTTCATTATTAATTTGTATGAAAAAGTGTCTTTCATCTAACAGTCTAATTTTCCACTCCCCAACTAGGTGCATAAGCTCAAATTTCTTACGAATCAGCTCCATTTTCAGATGACCATATAAAAATTTTTCAATCAAATTCAGTCAATAGGAGGAAGTAAGTTGAATACCTTCAGCTTCTGTAAAAAAAATGGCAGGTTTCTCATTCTTCCTACCAAGTTTCTTGATATCCTCCTCTCACTCAAATGAATGAGAAAAAGAACACGATTTAGGTGTGTCTGAGGCGTGGACACCCGCAAGAACACAGCATACGATCTGTCCGAAGCCATCCCCAATAGATGGAGGTGTGGCTTTAAAAACAGTGAAGAAAGCAATGAAGAGCAAAGTCTGAATCCAGAAAACAGGAAGCAAGAACGGAAACCCCGCAAATTCAGCTCAAGCAGAAAGGCGCCCTGTAGGCTGTAGCGAACAGAACGCAGCCCGCCTAAATAGCATAAGCGGACGACGCAAAACTATGACCCTGTGAAATCAGCTCGAGCAAAGCACAGAAGCGGCCCTGTAAAAACAGCTCGAGCAGAGCGGCATACAACGAAGGAGTCGCGACGCAGAAAGCAAAAGTGACGCGGCAAACAGAGCGACGCAGCCCGCCGAAATCGCAGAAACGGATGACCCCTGCGAAATCAGCTCGAGCAGAAAGCGGCAGACGACGCGAGAAACTGACGAGGAAGGTTAAGCAGAGACGCGAGAGAGATATCGAAACAGATGCTAGGGTTCGCCGTATGGTTTGGGCGGGAAGCTCTGCTAGGGTTTCAACAGGCGGGAAGCTCTGCTAGGATTTCGCCTCAAGGCGAACCCTAGCGTCTGCTACGTTGACTTCACGCTTGAAGAAGAAGAGTTTCACGCCTGAATTCCTCTGTTTCTTCTTCTGTCTGTTTCGGAGAGCTCGTCGTGCTGCGCCTGGTCCGTCGTCCTTCGTCGTGCTCACCGCTCGTTGAAGGACGATTTCTGGGCACGAACGTTCGTCGTTTCTCGTGTTCAAAGTAGAACTGAAGGGCTCGTCTGCTACGTGGCCACTCGACTGCTCCGCCAGTTCTGCTAGAACTACTTGACTGCTCGCGTCCCGTTCGTCGGCGGAAGTCGACAAGCTGTGCCAGCTGTTGCTTCTGCAGTGCTTGTGTGAAGCACGCTAATGGCCTCAGGGCTTTCCTACGCCGCCGCCCTCATTGGTGATAACCCCGCCAAACACTTCGATGCTAAAGTGGTTCACAAACGCAGCTCCCCTTTCCACCTCACAGATAGTCCGATGTTCCCACAGATGTTCCATGATTCTGTTGCAGGACATGGAGATTGCAATTTCATCAAAAAAGAAGAGAAAAAGGCGGACAAATCAACAATATTCTTCCCTGAAGCTGAAATTTCAAATCGTGCAGGAAAATACAAATTTCCACTAGTTGGAAAGTTTCAATTAAGTCGACCTAAGATGGAGATTATCAGGAAGGTTCTTGAAGATTTCAAATAAGTTAGGGCTTGGCACGTGTGTCTTTTCGACTGAAGACATATTATGATACAGCTGAGCATAGAAAAAAATACACAAGAATTTTCTCAAAGAAATTTATCAAAATAGAAGACAATCATATGAAATTGCTCAAATGGACCCTCAATTTTGATCCCAATCAAGAACTCTCAATTGCACATATCTGATTCTCATTACCTGAACTCAAGCTTCGATTCTTTGACCTACCTATCTTATATGCAAATGAGACTATGCTTGAAAAAACCTTTGCAGGTAGACATACCTACAATTCACTTCTCAAAGCCCTCTATTGCAAGAATTTTGATTGAAAGGGATATTACACTACCAAATGTAGAAGAAGTCTGGTTTGGTGCTCACAATGGTTATTGGCAAAAAATCATTATAGAACAAAAATCTTACTACTGCAAGTATTGCAAGAGGTTTAAACAACCCGCAAGAGAAATGTTTCAGATTGCACCCACAGCTAAAAATCAATAGTTAAAAGCAGGAACATGTTATTGCACCCCACGTGCCTAAACACGCTCCCAGCAAATCTGATGACAGTCAACCTGATGAGAGAATCACCACATAGCAGGAGTTGATGTCTGCCTCTTGGGAACCCTTCTCCTGACCATACTATAAGGGATAATGTTCGAACTGAAAATCAGGATAGCCCCGCAACTCCTTTTCAGGAAGCATCAAGTACAGAAGTGACAATTCACACTCCACATACACTGGAACCTATTGTTGTGGCAACGACTGCATTTCCTTCTATTGTGATTCTAAAATCTAATTAGACCGAAAATCACATGAGTCAGTCTTCAAATAAAGAATATAAGGTTTACGTTTCTCGAAAGAAGGCCGCAGGCACACTCAAATATGGAAACTTAATGGATGATATTTTGGTTACTCCTTGCAATGGCACGACACTTCAAAATTTGTTATCTGGCTCTGCTCCTAAAACTAGAGAAAGAGGCGGGACTAAACTGGCTTGTCCCTAGCTATTTGTTTTTTGCATGTTTCAAATTTTTTTGAGTCTATCTGTATCTTTTTGTTGGGGTATTATTGTACTTGGTATCGTATGAGTGGGGTCACTCTAGTGGGTCCCCGCATACATNATATAAAATGATATATATATATATATATATAAATAAAGCCCAAGGGCTATTTATTAAAACGAAAAAGATACAGAAAGGTTGTATGAGAGAGCTTAAAAGAAAACTCAATTCACACAATACAACACACACAAAACTCAAATAAAGCAAAGATACATAAAGATAAAAAACTAAAAAGCCACCAAATGGCGTAAAAGTGCTAGGGACGTCCTACTTTAGTCCTCCCCCTGCCTCTAGTTCTCGGAATTGAGCCTACTAACAAATTAGTAAGGTGAGTGTCATTGCCCAAAGTAACCTAAAGTATCATCCATTAGATTCCTGAGCTCAAGTAGGTCTCCATTTTTCTTCTTCCTCATTGATGTGTAAACCTGTCATTCCTCATCCGATGATTGACTCATTTGATCAATAGATTGTTTTAAAGATGGTTGGACACTTGTAGGCTGCTACATAACATGATCCCCATGAACCTGAGTGACAGTTACGACTTGCTCGACCTGATGAGGCGGTAGTGAAACATTAGAAGTATTGCCACCTGTAATAACGGTGATAAGTTCTAGGGTAAGTGGGGTCTGAAGTATCTCCCTCTCACCCACGATAGAAGGTTCCAGAGACGGCTGAATGTTTGTAATATTGTCTGCTAGAATGGTGACGTCTTCGGGAGCATTCTTTTGATGATCAATATTGTCAATAACTTGGAGCTGATCAGGAGGAGATGAAATCATTGTCTCTGGCGGAGTACTGTGCTTTTTTGGTCTGAGGTGTGGATGCAAATGGTGGTATTGAGAACTGGAGTGGCCGAACATACGACAAATTGAACAATACGAAGGAAAATGCTCACTCACTACATTTTTGCCAATACTCATAATGATGTGTGTCCAACCAAATTTCCTCAAAAGCAGATGAAATGATGTCTCTTTCAACAAGTAATCTGGCTTCTGATGGACGAGAAAGATTAAAAGTAGGAATGTCCATTTTGAGTGGCTTACCATAAGCTGAGACAATAACGTACAAAAATTTTTGAGTAAAATAATGAAATTTCAGACCAGGGAGGCGACACCAAACTGGAATGATCGAAGGTTCCGTCTGAGGGTCAAAATCCACAGACCATTGCATAATCTTCATTGCTCTGTTATCGATTCAGATTATCCTTCTAGCAAATAAACGCGTGTAATCCTCTTCATTATTAATTTGTATGACAATGTGTCTTTCATCTAACTGTTCAATTTTCCACTCCCCAAGTAGGTGCATAAGCTCAAATTCCTTACGAATCAGCTCTATTTTCGGATGACCATATAGAAATTTCTCAACCAAATTCAGTCGATAGGAGGAAGCAAGTTGAATACCTTCAGCTTCTGTAAAAAAGATGGCAGGCTTCCCATTCTTCCTACTATGTTTCTTGATATCCTCCCACTCAAACAAATGAGGAAAAGAACACGATTTAGGTGTGTCTGAGGCGTTGACACCCTCAAGAACAACAGCATACGATCTGTTCGAAGCCATCCCAAATAGATGGAGGTGTGGCGTTAAAAACAGTGAAGAAAGCAATGAAGAGCAAGGTCTGAATCCAGAAAACAGGGAGCAGGAACGGAAACCCCGCAAATTCAGCTCAAGTAGAAAGGCGCCCTGTAGGCTGCAGTGAATGGAACGAAGCCCGCCCAAATAGCATAAGCGAACGGCGTAAGCGGCCCTGCGAAAACAGCTCGAGCAAAGCGGCATATGAAGAAGGAGACGCGACACAGAAAGTGAAAGTGACGCGGCAAACAGAGCGACGCAACCCGCAGAAATCGCAGAAACGGACGACCTCTACAAAATTAGCTTAAGCAGAAAGCGGCCGACGACGCGAGAAGCGGACGAGGAAGGTTAAACAGAGACGCGAGGGGTTCGTCGTATGGTTTGGGCGGGAAGCTCTGCTAGGGTTTCAACAGGCGGGAAGCTCTGCTAGGGTTTCGCCCCATGGCGAACCCTAACGTCTGCTACGGTGAATTCACGCTTGAAGAAGAAGAGTTTCACACCTGACTTCCTCTGTTTCGTCTTCCGTCGTCTTGTTTAGTGCTTCGTCTGTTTCAAAGAGCTCGTCAAGCTGCGCCTGGTCTGTCGTGCTCGCCGCTAGTTGAAGGACGATTTCTGGGCACAAATTTTCGTCGTTTCTCGTGTTCGAAGCAGAACTGAAGGGCTCATCTTCTACGTGGCCACTCGACTGTTCCGCTAGTTCTGCTAGAACTACTAGACTGCTCGCGTCCCGTTCGTCAGCAAAAGTCGGTAAGCTGTGCCAGCTGTTGCTTCTGCAGTGCTTGTGTGAAGCACGCTAATGGCCCCAGGGCTTTCCTACGCCGTCGCCCTCATTGGTGATAACCCCGCTAAACACTTCGATGCTACAGTGGTTCACAAATGCAGCTCCCCTTTCCACCTCGCAGATAGTCTGATGTTCCCGCAGATGTATCATGATTCTGTTGCAGAATATGGAGATTTCAATCTCATCAAAAACGAAGAGAAAAAGACGGACAAACCAACAATATTCTTCCCTAAAGCTGAAATTTCAAATCGTGTGGTACACTAGTTGGAAAGTTTCAATTAAGTCGCCCTAAGATGGAGATTATCAGGAAAGTTCTTGAAGATTTCAAACTAGTTGGGGCTTGACACGTGTGTCTTTTCGATGGAAAACATGTTATGATACAACTGAACATAGAAAAAAAATACAGAAAGATTTTCTCAAAGAAATTTATCAAATAGAAGGCAATCATATGAAATTGCTCAAATGGACCCTTAATTTTGATCTCAGTCAAGAACCCCCAATTGCACCTATTTGATTCTCATTACCTGAACTCAAGCTTTGATTCTTTGACCTACCTATCTTATATGCAATTGAGACTATGCTTGAAAAACATTTGCACATAGACATACCTACAATTCACTTCTCAAGGCCTTCAATTGCAAGGAATTTGATTGAAAAGGATATTATACTACCAGATGTAGAATAAGACTGGTTTGGCTCTGCTCACAATGATTATTAGCAAAAAATCATTATATAACAAAAATCTTACTACTACAAGCATTGCAAGAGGTTTCGACATTCCGCAAGAGAAATGTTTCAGATTGCACCCACAGCTAAAAATCAATAGTTAAAAACAGGAACATGTTATTGCACCCAAGGTACCTGAACACGCTCCCAGCAAATCTGATGACAGGCAACATGAGGGGGAAATCACCACAAGGCAGGAAATGGTGTCTGTCCCTGGGAACCCTTCTCCTGACCATACTATAAGGGATAATGTTCGGACCGAAAGTCAGCATAGCTCCGCAGCTCCTATTCAGAACGCATCAGATGCAGAGGTGACAATTCACACTTCACAAACAATGGAACCTATCGTTATGGAAACGACTGTCCCACTAAACTAGCTCGTCCCTAGCTATTTGTTTTCTGCATGTTTCAAATTTTTTTGAGTCTATATGTATCTTTTTGTTGAGATATTACTATACTTGGTATCATATGGGTGGGGTAACTCTAGTGGGTCCGCGCATACATTCTTTATGTATTTTTTCTATTTCAATAAAATCAGCCCTTAGGCTTTTCATAATATATATATATATATATATATATATATATATATATATATATATATATATACACATATATATATTAAAATGATATATCCTCCCGCTACAGCATAGCTCCGCAGCTCCTATTCAGAAAGCGTCAGATGCAGAGGTGGCAATTCACACTTCACAAACAATGGAACCTATCGTTGTGGAAACGACTGTCCCACTAGACTAGCTCGTCCCTAGCTATTTGTTTTCTGCATGTTTCAAATTTTTTTTGAGTCTATATGTATCTTTCTGTTGGGATATTACTATACTTGGTATCGTATGGGTGGGGTAAGTCGAGTGGGTCCGCGCATACATTCTTTATGTATTTTTTCTATTTCANTATATATATATATATATATATTAAAATGATATATCTGCCCGCTATCAGCTCTGCTATGGTTTCGACTAACGGCGAACCCTAGCAATTGTTATCGCATTAGATCAGCAACTATTATCGCATCAGATCATTTCCTTTCCTAGTTGTGTTTTCTCCAGCGTCGTCCCTCCTCGCTACGTTTTCTCTGTTCTTCGTCGACTCGCTCTACTTCGACTTCAACTCGGCTCACGTCTGCGTCATTATTTCGATGCCGACACAGTTCATGTCCGCATCGTTTCTGTTCGATTTCGATGCCGACAGGTTTCGCACACTCGTGTGTCCCTATTCTACCATTCGTGTCTACCACGCGACTATTACGCGGTTTCGACATCTGCGGCTTCGCCCCGACCATCCTCAGCTCGTCATTTCTGCCCTCTGCGCGACTTGGTCGGGCTTCTCCTTGTTGTAATAGAGCTTCATTTTTATTCGTTTGAATCTCACAAAGTCTCATTTTCCCACGTGGTAGGTAATCCTCAGGTGGAGACGACGGTTGTCTTCCCCTCAAGTTATAAAGAGTATCGTGATGATACAGGTGACTGCCCCTTTATTAAGAATGCAAGCAGAAAAAGTGGGAAAGCAACGCTATTTTTCTCTAAGTTAGAAATTTCAACCTTAACTGATAAATTCA
Organism: Phalaenopsis hybrid cultivar; assembly: GCA_002079205.1. Taxonomy (NCBI): domain Eukaryota; kingdom Viridiplantae; phylum Streptophyta; class Magnoliopsida; order Asparagales; family Orchidaceae; genus Phalaenopsis; species Phalaenopsis hybrid cultivar. The sequence goes on along the minus strand of JXCR01054973.1, from coordinate 250,953 downwards.
AGTTTTCTCTTATTGAAAAATTATAATGGGGGCATCCGCCTATGGAAGTTATCAGGAAAAGTTTTGATTTTCTCAAATTAGCATGAAAGTGAAAAGTGAGGCTCGTTGATGGGAAACATGTATTGATTCAATTAATCGTGGCTGAAAACTAAACTCAGATTTTCTCCAAAAAATATCTTAGCATTGTTGGTAAATCAATGAAGCTACTCAAGTGGTCTCATGATTTTGACCCTAATCATGAACCTCCTACTGTACCGATATCGTTTAATCTACTTGGTCTCAAGATGCATTTTTTTTATCATCAGGTTCTTTACTCTATTGGGGTCATATTTGGGGACCATATGAAGCTAGATCTACCTACCTTCAACCTAACCAGACCTTTTGTGACAAGAATAATTGTGGAAAGATATATTACTTTACCTGATGTTACTGAAATCTGGTTGGGCATAACTCATAATAAATATTGGTAACAAATCGTCATGGAGCATAGATCGCCTTACTGTTCTCATTGTAAGATAATTTGAGCATAACTTTGGTAAATGTCATAAGTTTCATACTAATTTGAAATCTAAAGATCAAGTGAAGAAAGATAGATCTAACCCCACTGCTCTGCACATATTTATTCCATCTGGAGAGAAAACTACCACAGGAAATGATTTGACATCTGATTTAATTGCCCCTGTGGACCCCCCCTAAAAATATTGTTTTTGTGATCAATGAGAAGCTGGATGGCCCTGCTGAGCAACTTACATTTTCAAACCCTACTGAAAACATTACTGAAGAACCCTTAACTACACGAACTTATAATCAGGAGAACCTTGCAACTCCCCATTTTCAGAAAGTATCAGAGGTAAAGGCGACAACTCTTACCTCACATACACTCAAACCTCTTGTGGGCACAACTGTTGGCAATTTTTCTACTGCAGCACTACCACCTCATCCGAATAAGCAACAATCTTCAGATGAGTAATGACAAGTCTACACTTACAAGAGAAGTTGCTACTAAATCTAATAGATGATACTTTGATTACTTCGAGCAATGGCACACATCTCACCAATTTGTTAGTTGGTTCCCTTCCAAGAACTAGAGACAGAGGCAGAACTAAATTGGGTCGTCCCGATTGATCTTATATGTATCATTTACTTTTGAGTTTTTATTTTTCTTTTTTTGTGTGTTGTACCCTATGGGTTGGGCGCCAATTTGGGCCCACTCGTACAACCTATTTGTACCATTTTCTTTTAATATAATTGCCCTTGGGCTTTTTTTAAAAAAAATATTAAAATGCTATAGTATGAAATTATAAAGGATTTAAAATATATTGAACGATTATATTCATAGATGAAAATTGTCAAATGGTTTTATACTGGTTTATTATAAATTAAACTTCCATGCATATTGTTTCATTTTCATTACGTTACAATAGTTTAAAAGTAGGCGTACGCACCGGTCATTTTAGCTCACTGTTATTGTAAACTAACAGTAAATGTTTAATCATTTAAATAAAATATGAGCAAATATTGAAGATGTGAACAACCCGAGCTAAGGAAAAAATTTAATTATATTACTTAAACTTTTTTTCTTTAATGGCTCATTATTTTATTGAATTATAAACTATTAATGATATAAAATAAATAAAAGAAGAGCATTATTTTCAACATCTGACCACATGTTCCCATATTGGTTAATTCCAAGCACCGGGATGTATCTTGACACTCCAATTCCTGAAGTTGTCATAATCATAATTCCCAATGATGAAAATCTCTCTCAAAAAGCTCAACTTACCCAAACCCTAACTTGTTTCTAAATAGAATCATCTCTCTACAAGACTAACTCATATGACTTCTATTTGGGGTTGAATTCAAGGAGAACACGAGCAATTTAAAATTCAAAACAAGGAAAGAAAACATAAAAGATTTCAACCATCAACAAGGATCCATCATCAATTTGCCATCAAGAGTGTTCCTTTCCCCAAATCAAATTCTAAAAGCAAAATCTTTAAAGAGGTATAAAGAACTACTGATAGATTGAGGCAGGCTAAATTAATACAAGATTACAAAATATTCATTTTCTGCAAGTTAACATCAGCAAAGAATAATTTACAAGAATGTCTTTTGATGAGCCTTCTCTATTTCACAAACATGCAATCATAGTTAGCACGTAATTAAGTAAGCAAATTGTAAAGGAACCATTTTCAGAGATAACAAATTTTTGCACTCCATGCCCAAGGATGGTTAACTGTGAAATCAAGAACTTCTACATGAAAGTTGCTTGCATTTCAGTGCGACAAAGTTGAATAGTATGCAATTAACTCCTGCACAATCTGTTTCAAGAGTTCATCAAATCCACTAATCATCCTTCGTAGTGCATAAATTTTTCCAATCGCAATAAATTAGAAATTTTCCTCGCAATATATGATTAATTGTATAGATGCAAACTGGCTCAAAAAATGATTTCATAAAAAATGCACACAGAAAAGAATACTCACANTATATATATTATATATATATATCATCCCGCTATCAGCTCTGCTAGGGTTCGACTAACGGCGAACCCTAGCAATTGTTATCGCATTATATCAGCAACTATTATCGCATCAGATCATTTCCTTTCCTAGTTGCGTCTTTTCCAACGTCGTCCCTCGCTGTGTCTTCTCTGTTCTTCGTCGGCTCGCTCTGCTTCGACTTCGAATCGGCTCGCGTCTGCGTCATTATTTTGATGCCGACACAGTTCGTGTCCGCATCGTTTTTGTTCGATTTCGATGTCGACAGGTTTCACACACTCGTGTGTCCATATTCTGTGGTTCGTGTCTACCGCGCGACTATTACACAGTTTCGACATCTGCGGCTTTGCCCCGACCTTCCGCGGCTCGTCATTTCTGCCCTCTGCCCGACTTGGTCGGGCTTCTCCTTGCTGTAATAGAGCTTCATTTTTCTTCGGTTGAACCTCACAAAGTCTCATTTTTTCACGTGGTAGGTAATCTTCAGGTGGAGACGGCAGTTGTCTTTCCCTTAAGTTATAAAGAGTATCGTGATGGTACAGATGACTGACCCTTTATTAAGAATGCAAGCAGAAAAAATGGGAAAGCAACACTATTTTTCTCTGAGTTAGAAATTTCAACCTTGATTGATAAATTCAAGTTCTCTTATTGAAAAATTATAGTGGGGGCATCCACCTATGGAAGTTATCAGGAAAAGTTTTGATTATCTCAAATTAGCATGAAAGTGGAAAATGAGGCTCGTTGATGGGAGACGTATTGATTCAATTAACCGCGACTGAACACTAAACTCGAATTTTCTCCAAAAAATATCTTAGCATTGCTGGTAAATCAATGAAGCTACTCAAGTGGTCTCCTGATTTTGACCCCAATCATGAACCTCCTACTGTACCGATATGGTTTAATCTACCTAGTCTCAAGATGCACATTTTTTATCATCAGGCTCTTTACTCTATTGGGGTCATACTTGGGGACCATATGAAGCTAGATCTATCTACCTTTAACCTAACCAGACTTTCCGTGACAAGAATACTTGTAGAAAGATATATTACTTTATCTGATGTTACTGAAGCCTGGTTGGGCACAACTCATTATGGATATTGGCAACAAATCGTCATGAAGCATAGACCGCCTTACTGTTCTCATTGTAAGATGTTTGGGCATAACATTGATAAATGTCATAAGTTTCATCATAATTTGAAATCTAAAGATCAAGTGAAGAAAGATAGATCTAACCCCACTGCTCTGGACATATTTGTTTCATCTGGAGAGAAAACTACCACAGGACATGATTTGGCGTCTGATTTAATTGCCCCTGTGGATCCCCCCTAAAAATATTGTTTTTGTGATGAATGAGAAGCTGGATGGCCCTGTTGAGCAACCTACACTTTCAAACCCTATTGAAAACATTACTGAAGAACCCTTAACTACACGGACTGATAATCAGGAGAACCTTGCAGCTCCCCATCTTCAGAAAGTATCAGAGGTAAGGGCGACAACTCTTACCTCACATACACTTGAACCTCTTGTGGGCACAACTGTTGGTAATTTTTCTATTGCAGCACTACCACCTCATCCGAATGAGCAACAATCTTCAGATGAGGAATGACAGGTCTACACTTACAGGAGGAAGAAGAAGAATGGTGATCTACTTGAGCTAAGAAATCTAATGGATGATACTTTGATTACTTCGAGCAATGGTACACATCTCACCAATTTGTTAGTTGGTTCCCTTCCGAGAACTAGAGGCAGAGGCAGAACTAAATTGGGTCGTCCCGATTGATCTTATATGTATCATTTACTTTTGAGTTTTTCTTTTTCTTTTTTTTGTATTGTACCCTGTGAGTTGGGCGCCAATTTGGGCCCACTCATACAACCTATCTCTACCATTTTCTTTTAATATAATTGCCCTTGGGCTTTTAAAAAAAAAAATATTAAAATGCTATAGTATGAAATTATAAAGGATTTAAAATATATTGATTGATTATATTCATAGATGAAAATTGTCAAATGGTTTTATACTCGCTTATTATAAATTAAACTTGCATGCATATTGTTTCATTTTCATTACGTTACAATGGTTTAAAAGTAGGCGTACACATCGGTCATTTTAGCTTATTGTTATTGCGAACTAAACAGTAAATGTTTAATCATTTGAATAAAATATGAGCAAATATTGAAGATGTGAATAACCCGAGCTAAGGAAAAAATTTAATTATATTACTTCAATTTTTTTCTTTAATGGCTCTTTATTTTATTGAATTATAAACTATTAATGATATAAAATGAATAAAAGAAGAGCATTATTTTCAACATTTGACCACATCTTCCCATATTGGTTAATTCCAAGCACCGGGATGTATCTTGACACTCCAATTCCTGAAGTTGTCATAATCATAATTCCCAATGATGAAAATCTCTCTCAAAAAGCTCAACTTACCCAAACCCTAACTTGTTTCTAAATAGAATCATCTCTCTACAAGACTAACTCATATGACTTATGTTTGGGTTTGAATTCAAGGAGAACAAGAGCAATTTAAAATTCAAAACAAGGAAAGAAAACATAAAAGATTTCAACCAACAACAAGGATCCATCATTAATTTGCCATCAAGAGTGTTCCTTTCCCCAAATCAAATTCTAAAAGCAAAATCTTTAAAGAGGTATAAAGAACTACTGATAGATTGAGGCAGGCTAAATTAATACAAGATTACAAAATATTCATTTTCTGCAAGTTAACATCAGCAGAGAATAATTACAAGAATGTCTTTTGATGAGCCTTCTCTATTTCACAAACACACAATCAAAGTTAGCACGTAATTAAGTAAGCTAATTGTAAAGGAACCATTTTCGGAGATAACAAATTTTTGCACTCCATGCCCAAGGATGGTTAACTGTGAAATCAAGAACTTCTACATGAAAGTTACTTGCATTTCAGTGCGACAAAGTTGAATAGCATGCAATTAACTCCTGCACAATCTGTTTCAAGAGTTCATCAAATCCACTAATCATCCTTTGTGGTGGATAAATGTTTCCAATCACAAAAAATTAGACATTTTCCTCACAATATATGATTAATTGTATAGATGCAAACTAGCTCAAAAAATGATTTCATAAAAAATGCACACATAAAAAGATAATACTCACATCAACTTTACTGGCATAAGAAATATCAGCATATGCATGAAAAGACAGAGAGCTCAACCATATGTTAATCTGCACAAAAATAATAATAAATAAAAAACTATATAGATATAGATATAGATATATATATATTGAGAAGAATGTTAAATAGATAAAGTTAGTGGGACAAAAATATTATTATATCATTTCAATCTACAAATAGAAGCATAATAATTAGCTTGCAAAATGAGCATGCTATTTATATTCTTTAAAGCAAAATAACAGCCAAGATACTTGCAAAATGCTCATCAACAAAAAGCAAAGCCTAATGAAAGAAACGAGTATATATCAATCCACAGATAGCAGCATAACAGCCAAAATAGTAGCAAACGCTCACGCTACTTCACTGTTTACAAGCAGAATTCAGATAATACTAGCAAATCAAGAAAAAGCTAGAATGAAAAAAANAAATAACAGCCAAGATACTTGCAAAATGCTCATCAACAAAAAGCTAAGCCTAATGAAAGAAACGAGTATATAGCAATCCACAGATAGCAGCATAACAGCCAAAATAGTAGCAAAACGCTCACGCTACTTACTGTTTACAAGCACAATTCAGATAATACTAGCAAATCAAGAAAAAGCTAGAATGAAAAAAAANGCAAAGCCTAATGAAAGAAACGAGTATATATCAATCCACAGATAGCAGCATAACAGCCAAAATAGTAGCAAAACGCTCACGCTACTTGACTGTTTACAAGCAGAATTCAGATAATACTAGCAAATCAAGAAAAAGCTAGAATAAAAAAAACTAATAAAATAAAAAGACAATGCTAGAATGTTCCTAAAAGAGAGTATAGCTCTACAGTTCAATTGCTTCTTAGGTAGATTTTTTTGTCAGTGGCTTCGTCAAGTTGCTGTGGAATTCTAAACAATAACTGTAATCTTTAAGAGATTATACTAAAATTTCCTATCAAGCTGAAAAAGAAAGTTAACTTCTGATTATAGCAGATTAATTACCATGTTCCAAATAATTGAAGTAACAACAGATCTGTAAAAACATGAGCTAAAACTATCTCCTTTTAAAAAATTACCTAGAATTATGGGAAAAAATATGACAAATATGCTGTTTCCTGTTAACTAGATCTGATGCAACAACACGGTATAAGTTGAAGCTTCCTTAGCTTCGCGGTAAGAAAATCAGATGGATGGCAGAACAATGAAGGTAAGAAAATGCATACAAGTAATGCAAATGATATCTAATTTTCATTCATTCATAATTAAAACAAGACTATTACTATGAAGGAGCTCCAACATGGGATCTAAACCATGAAATGTGAAAAGTATGACATTAAAAGCAATATGATTGACTATAATCTAGCTTTGCAGAGCAGAAGACAGCCATTCAAGAACATTGAACTTCAGATCTTTTAATGAAGAAGAAGAGGTAATCTAATCATCCACTTCAAAGAAGTTCATAGCAAAAAAACATTCTGTATAACATGAGCATAAAAATATGACGTAATCAGAGGATCACGACACTTAAATTTGAAGAATCTGATTTCTTGATGGAGACTGTCAAAAATGGTGATTATGGGTTCACATTGTTGAGATTGGAGACAAGTCAACAAGTCTATTAGTAAAGAGAGAAAATCGGATTGTTGGACGGCGATGAAGTCAATAAGATAAAGATAATTTTCAAATTTTAAATACAGTTAAGTTTGTTTCTTGAATTTTAAAGTCTAAATAAGATTACCATTTTTGTAGAATTAAGGGTATGTTTGGGGCAGCTGCAGCTTATCCAGCTTATGTTAATAAGCAGCTTATCCTGATAAGTTGCGTATCTGTTGCTTATCCTGATAAGTTGTTTGCCTCTTTGGTTTGTGCGTTTGGAAAACAGTTGATTTGCAGTTGTTTCTGGATAAATGATCATTCTGCCTTGAACTGAATAAATTGTTAAGTTATTTGGTTTATGCGGTTTGAGAACAGCTGACTTGCAGTTATTTGTGAAAAAATGGTCATTTTGACCACGCGTAGTGAAGCTGTTTGCAACAGTAATATAATGAGAACACATTCAATATGCTAAAATCCAAAAAATACTATTTAACAGTTCAAAGAAAAAAAGGATAACCTCCTCACTCAAGAGAGACTATTTACAACCTATTAAAAAACAAAAAATATAACAAAATTACAACTAAAATTATGATAATATTTTTTTTTAAATGTAGAAGGGGCATGTCTGGAGCAACGTTCTCGGGTGGAGATGTCGTCGAACCCCGAGCAACGCTGTCCAGTTGGGATATTGTCAAGCCCCAATCGCTATGGGCAGTGGAATAGGTTGTCTGCACACCTGAAGAATTGACACATGTCCGGACTGTTGCCCATCGTGGGCACCTGTAGAATCGTCGGCCGTAGCTATGTGTCTAGTGCTGCGGCAAAACACTAGCCCGGAGTTTCCTGAAAACTTTGAGCTCATTTTTTTCTATTAAAAAAACAAAAGAAAGACGTTGGTGATTTATATGTATTTACACATCTAACCCATAATCTTCAATCTACTTTTCAAAAAAAAAATGAAATACAGTATTTTTTGTAATGTGAAATCTTCTGGTGATATAAATGTAAAAAATGCAGATTTTTAGAGAGTACAAGAGTGGTAGGAAAGCAACGGGACTTAACACAATTGATATCATGCCCTTCCCATTATGGCTTGCTCCCCAAACCGACCCCTAACTCATCAAATCTGTCAAAAATTGCAGCCAAATACTACACTTCATTCAACATCCTCACCCTTATCACAATGCAAAGCATATGAAGAGCTCCAAACATAATATTTTCCCAGAAAAATGGTTGAGTTATCTAAAAAAAGACTAGTCAATATATATTAAAAAAAAAATTATATCTGATAAAAAATTTATATAAATTTTGAATTAAACTGCACATATGAACCACCATGGAAATATGAACACGCTTGATTCATTGGGATGCCCAAGAAACTTACTACTGATAAAATAGCAATGTTTCGGGTGCTAAATTGGTAAATAGCAATGTTTTGGGTGATATGTATGTAATTACCCTAAAATAAAAATAAAAAATGGAAAATTTACGTACAAAGCACAGAATTCTTATGTATTTAAATTCTACATGATTCACCTTACCTAATGGCAGCCCTGCAGTTCTATAAAGGCTGCCTGAGAAGCTGAACCCCATGCCAACTTCAATCGTTTGACAACAAAGAAAAATTCCATCTTAAGCTCAAGGTCATTCAATGATTCGAAAAGAAAAAAATCAGTAAAAGAAGAACATCTCATCTCTTACCAAGTACACCATTTCTATACATTTACACAACTCACAAAAAAAATTTCATGCTTGGTTATTTTTGAGTGAGATTTGGGAAATCTTCAGGAGATTATAAAAGAGAATAGACCAAAGGATCTTTCATCACAAAAATTCTGAAATGTATCGCAGAAAATTGTTTAAAGTTNATCTCTTACCAAGTACACCATTTCTATACATTTACACAACTCACAAAAAAAATTTCATGCTTGGTTATTTTTTAGTGAGATTTGGGAAATCTTCAGGAGGTTATAAAAGAGAGTAGACCAAAGGATCTTTCATCACAAAAATTCTGCAATGTATCGCAGAAAATTGTTTAAAGTGGTATAAATATATAGATTGTTGATATAATGTTGGGTGCTCTAGTTACTACTATTTTCTTTATTCATCCTTCCTTCTCTTCTCTAATAAGTTGTTTAATCTGTAAACCCAATCTTCGTTCTTTCCTCTCCCTTTCATTTCTCATGTAAGAGTCTTTTAGAACATTCAAAAATTGAATTTTTTTTTTTCATCTTCTTCCCCTCCATCTTCAAATTCTTGAAGTTCTTGGATGCATATTTGAATGATCTGAACTCACATATGACCTTTTGAAGCTCATACAAGGCTTCACAAAGATGCGAATCACCAAATGCTTTTGTACGGAGATTAACAATGCTTGATAAGATTNATTCATCCTTCCTTCTCTTCTCTAATAAGTTGTTTAATCTGTAAACCCAATCTTCGTTCTTTCCTCTCCCTTGCATTTCTCATGTAAGAGTCTTTTAAAACATTCAAAAATTAATTTTTTTTTTTTTTCATCTTCTTCCCCTCCATCTTCAAATTCTTGAAGTTCTTGGATGCATATTTTAATGATCTGAACTCACATATGACCTTTTGAAGCTCATACAAGGCTTCACAAAGATGTGAATCACCAAATGCTTTTGTACGGAGATGAACAATGCTTGATAAGATCGAAATCTCCATCCTGCAATATGGAACCAAACACAACAGATAAAACTTCATTCGAAGCATTACTAACGTGGCCATATGGCTTCAACAATTAAATTCCTAAACCTTAGTATTCTGTATCAGAATCATCTTGACTTAATAGAAATTCATGCCATCTAAAAGTTCTAACTTGTGCATTAAGCTTGCGATTTCACTACATTATTGCTGCATTACAAACAAGCACCAAAAGAAGATGAAATCTACCCAAAATCAAACCTAGGAATCAATCATATAATGCCATAAAAAGAAGAATGCCAGATCAAGGATCTCAATAAAAATGTTTCAAAAGAAAAATGCGGCATAGAAGAGCAAAAACCGATCTCTTTTATATATCCCAAAATTTTCTTTGTAGTACATAATCCCCTAGATTAACAAATGAATATCCTAATTGTCAAATACTTTTTAGCCACATAAATCCAGCTATCGTCTCAACTCTGATTTTATTTCAATTTAGGCTAAATCCCAAATGTACTAAATTCAGATAGAAATAAGATTTAAGATATTTACATTACTTCTCCCAATTGCACCTCTTCTTCTTTTTCATTTAAATTCTAAGTCTAGAAATTATCTACGAACAAGATTTAACACGTATCAAGCTATACAATCTTTACGATTTAACAACACCAACATTTACAAAATTTATATTTATACCAAATAAATTAATAAATAAAACAAGCAGCCAAACAGCTCCTAAATTTGCACAGCAAGCATTGATCAATGATAGCATTTGACCGGAAGTAACAGGACAAACCCTAATAGGAGAAACCAAAGACCTCTAATTATTTTATTTTCCTTAAATCAAAAGGTGTAAAGTTTATCACAAGCTTATCAGAATTCGAGGTTAAAAATAAAATGAAAATAAAAAATAAAAAACAACCATCTTGTAATCTGATGCATAATGGCCATGTTCTTTAGAGAAATTAAATTTCTTCAAGTTCTAATAAAAGCCAGATCGATCAAGGAAATCAACCAAAAAATCAAACAAAAAATTAAAAGTTCAGAAAACCGTGAAGATCAGAAGTTGAAGGCTGAAGAAAGAAGAACCAAAAGAAAAACGAGAACTTACCTGCCTATGCCTACGCCGGGAAGAAAGATGTCGAACACTTTCTTTCGAACGAGGTCACGGAAGGGGAAAAGGGTGAACAGGTCACAAAAGGGAAAAGGGGCGAACGAGATCACGGGAGAGCACGGTGGAATAATCCCTCTACTTGGGCGAACAAAACGCGGATAGCAAGAGTCATATCGCGGCTCGCGTGTTTAAGAAATAGAAAACGGTTTGGATAAGTAGATGAAATGCTTGAACCGAACGGCTAGGCGGTGTTTTGAAAACGCCGCCCGCACTTATAAGCTGCCCCAAACTGGCCCTTAGTAGATACCATTTTGCTGGAAATAGAAATAATAAAATCTGGTTATTACAGAAAAAGGACATCATTATGAAGATAATTACTGATGATCCACAAATGCTTCATGTTTATTTTGAAAAGGAGAACTACTATGGTTGGGCAACTTTTGTTCATGCCAGCACCATCTATTCAGCTAGATATGATTTGTGGAACAAACTGGTTGCTATGGGGACTGTGTTGGATGGTAGAGCTGATTTTAATATGGTTATGAACAGCTCCAAGAAACTAAGTGGGAAAAGGGTGAACTAATCTCTTATGCATAAATTTAATGATGTTGTGGAGGAAGCTCACTTGTTTGATATGTGTTATTCGGGATCTAAATTCGCATGGAAAAGAGGAAATGTATTGGAAAGGCTTGACAGGTGTTTTGCTAATCAAGCTTGGATGAACTCTTACAATGTTTCAAGGGTGTTGTATTTGAGTAGCTCGGGCTCTGACAATAAACCCATCCTTTTCACTGTGACTCATTTTCTAAAATCTAGTGAATATCATTTCAGATATTTAAATGTTTGGTCCAACCACCATGACTTCCTAAGTGTGGTCAAAGAAAGTTGGAATTGTAATGTTGTAGGAAATGAAAGGTATGTATGTCGGCAGCTAAAAAAAGTTTGGGGGTCGCCCGTAAGAAGCTGTCGGTCGCCGGAATTAAAATCCCGTCGCCCGCTTCGAAAGGACGTTTTAATTTACACATATATATATGTAATTTTAGAAAAATATGAAATCAAACTGACCTCATATTTTTCGCAGTTTAAATGAAAGGGCGCCGTACCTCAAATCATGTATCTATCTCGAGGGATAAACACAAGACTTGAGGATGAGGCTCGATCAAATAAACTGAGAAAGATATTACATCCGTTTGGTCTGCGAAACCGTTTTATTTGCCGACAAGTTCCCTTATTTAATACAAAGAATTAAATAAGGTTTATTTTAGGCTGGGTTCGGAAAAGCTTCCTATAAGGGCAAACCCCTATAGTTAATTACATCTTAAATGACCGAAGTCACCGAAGAAAACTCTCGATAAAAATCAGGGAATACTGTCTTCAAATAAGTCAAAAGGGTAGGACCTTTCAACGAAATCGGACGAAGAGGTGTGAAAGGGGAAATGCTCGAACCTGAAACAATATTGAGGAATCCAAATGAAGAAAAACTATGGGAGGCCATAGATCCTGAGGTGAACTTCAATGACTTCCCAGTCTATCCTATAATTTGGCTCCAGTTTTGAGAAGAAATTATTGCAATGTTTCATCCTGCCAATTTTATTTAATTAGGGCTTATATTCGTGTGACATGGTCACACAAACTGCCTAGAAGATATGAGGGTTTACGTCGTACCGGACGACAACCTCGGAACCTAGAACGAGTTAGGGCTTAAATCATACAGCAGAGCTATAC
>JXCR01054973.1:197305-235632 GCA_002079205.1 Phalaenopsis hybrid cultivar | reverse complement strand
GGTGGGAGTAGGGCGGAGGCCTACGGTCCCGAGGGAGTAGAACGGAGGTCTACGGTCCCGGAGTATATTGGTGGAAGTAAAGCGGAGGCCTACAGTCCCGAAAGAGGAAACGTGAGTAGTGATTGTGAGGATCGCGAAGGATTTTGTGCAGTGAGAAAGATGCGGAATGTATGTGAAGAATGCAGAATTTGAGTGAAATTTGCAAGATTTTGTGAAGTGAAGATGTGGAGTGCGAAGAAGAGACGCATGATTCTGTGAAGCGAGGATGTGGAGCACGAAGGAGAGACGTGCAGGACTCTATGAAGTGAAGATGTGGAACGTGAGGAAAACGTGAAAGATTTTGTTACCATTTTTTTATCATTTTATAGATTTTATTATCATAATATATTATCAAGTTTGGATTTTACTTATATAATTAAATTTTCTTCATGTCGTTCTTTGTTCGTTATAGGTTAGAACCACCGCGTGGTCATGCGGCTTCTCATCATACGCACAGAAAGGCAATTCAACAAACATGCTGACATTCAAAACAAGCTTCATTGAATCTTCTTCCAGATCATGTAATACAACTGATCATATGCTGAAACTGCCCAAAACAGCATGCTGAGTACATCCATGTAAGAACTGTAGTATCACATATCATATTACTTCCGTTCTGACGTCGTACAAAAAGGTAGCAAGTATCTGTCCATCTTTCGATGTCAGCTCGTGATCAAGCTAACCTTCTAAGCCACGCTTCGGGGTAAGAGTCCTTTCGCGCATACTTAGAGATACAATCATCTCACAACTAGTACGGGCGTAGTTCCTCCAATTCTAAATCTGGTTGAAACCCGTGTGGCACCTTGCTATCAACTATCNCATTACAAACAAGCACCAAAAGAAGATGAAATCTACCCAAAATCAAACCTAGGAATCAATCATATAATGCCAGATCAAGGATCTCAATAAAAATGTTTCAAAAGCAAAATGCGGTATATAAGAGCAAAAACCGATCTCTTTTATATATCCCAAAATTTTCTTTGTAGTACATAATCCCCTAGATTAACAAATGAATATCCTAATTGTCAAATACTTTTTTAGCCACATAAATCCAGCTATCGTCTCAACTCTGATTTTATTTCAATTTAGGCTAAATCCCAAATGTACTAAATTCAGATAGAAATAAGATTTAAGATATTTACATTACTTCTCCCAATTGCGCCTCTTCTTCTTTTTCATTTAAATTCTAATTCTAGAAATTATCTATGAACAAGGTTTAACACGTATCAAGCTATACAATCTTTATGATTTAACAACACCAACATTTAAAAAATTTACATTTATACCAAATAAATTAATAAATAAAACAAGCAGCCAAACAGCTCCTAAATTTGCACAGCAAGCATTGATCAATGATAACATTTGACCGGAAGTAACAGCACAAACCCTAATAGGAGAAACCAAAAACCTCTAATTATTTTATTTTCCTTAAATCAAAAAGTGTAAAGTTTATCACAAGCTTATCCGAATTTGAGGTTCAAAATAAAATGAAAATAATAAATAAAAAACAACCATCTTGTAATCTGATGCATAATGGCCATGTTCTTTATAGAAATTAAATTTCTTCAAGTTTTAATAAAAGCCAGATCGATCAAAGCACTTCAACCAAAAAATCAAACAGAAAAATAAAAGTTCAGAAAACCGTGAAGATCGGAAGTTGAAGGCTGAAGAAAGAAGAACCAAAAGAAAAACGAGAACTTACCTGCCTATGCCTATGCCGGGAAGAAAGATGTCGAACTCTTTCTTTGGAACGAGGTCACGGGAGGGGAAAGGGGTGAACAGGTCACAAAAAGGAAAAGGGGCGAACGAGGTCACGGGAGAGCACGGGTGGAATAATCCCTCTACTTGGGCGAACGAAACGCGGATTGCGGGAGTCATGTCGCAGCTCGCTTGTTTGAGAAATAGAAAACAGTTTGGATAAGTAGATGAAATGCGTGAACCAAACGGCTAGGCGGTGTTTTGAAAACCCCGCACGCACTTATAAGCTGCCCCAAACTGGCCCTTAGTAGATACAATTTTGCTGGAAATAAAAACAATAAAATCTGGTTATTACGGAAAAAGGACATCATTATGAAGATAATTACTGATGATCCACAAATGCTTAATGTTTATTTTGAAAAGGAGAGCTACTATGGTTGGGCAACTTTTGTTCATGCCAGCACCATCTATTCAGCTAGATATGATTTGTGGAACAAACTGGTTGCTATGGGGACTGTGTTGGATGGTAGAGGTGATTTTAATATGGTTATGAACAGCTCTAAGAAACTAAGTGGGAAAAGGGTGAACTAATCTCTTATGCATAAATTTAATGAAGTTGTGGAGGAAGCTCACTTGTTTGATATGTGTTATTTGGGATCTAAATTCACATGGAAGAGAGAAAATGCATTGGAAAGGCTTGACAGGTGTTTTGCTAATCAAGCTTGGATGAACTCTTACAATGTTTCAAGGGTGTTGTAATTGAGTAGCTCGGGCTCTGACCATAAACCCATCATTTTAACTGTGGCTCATTTTCTAAAATCTAGTGAATATCATTTCAGATATTTAAATATTTGGTCCAACCACCATGATTTCCTAAGTGTGGTCAAAGAAAGCTGGCAATGTAATGTTGTAGGAAATGAAAGGTATGTACTTTGGCAATTTCATAAGAAATTGGCAAAGGTGTTGAGAAGTTGGAATTGGGATATGTTTGGGGATGTGCACAAAAAAGCAACTCGGGTTCAGGTAAGGGTGAAGCAGTTAGAAACACTAGATGAGAGAGGGAGTAAGGTGGGGAAGGAACTAACTGTGGCACATAAAGAACTACTGCAAGCTATCAAACGAGAGGAGAAGCTACTTCAACAAAAATCAGGGGAGACTCATTT
Organism: Phalaenopsis hybrid cultivar; assembly: GCA_002079205.1. NCBI lineage: Eukaryota > Viridiplantae > Streptophyta > Magnoliopsida > Asparagales > Orchidaceae > Phalaenopsis > Phalaenopsis hybrid cultivar. The sequence continues at coordinate 232,732 of JXCR01054973.1, read as the reverse complement.
TAAGGAAAGTGACAGAAACACAAAGTATTTCCAAGCTTGTATAAAAAAAAATGAAACCAAAACACTATCCTGAGAATTAAAAATGCCAATGGGGATTGGATTACTGATCAGGGAAAGTTGGGGGAAAGTGTTGTCAATTATTTCACTGGTATATTCTCTTGTGAGGAGTTGAATACTACAATTGAGTATGATCTCTTGAAGGAGGAGAGGGAATATATCAGCGACCTTAGCCTCTGTACCATTCCTGATGAGATCTTATATGCGTTTAAAGATAGATTGTAACAAAGCAGCAGAGCTTGATGATTTTACGTCTGATTTCTATTTGAAATGTTGGCAAATCATTAGGAAGAAAGTGATTGGAACAATACAAAGTGATTTTAGAGGTAATGATCCAGGCCTATACTTCACTGCTGCCACTATCATTTTAGTTCCAAGAAAATTATGAAAAGGCCACTTGGGATCAATTTAGAACACTCAGTCTTACCTCTGTTATATCTAAAGCAATTATTAAAATAATTGTCCTTAGATTACAACCCCACCTTCCATTATTTATCTCTGCAAATAAGTAAATATTCATAAAGGGGAGAGAAATTTCAGATAACATTTTATTAGCCCAAACTCATGGAGGATTTGAACAGGAACTGCAGAGGAGGTAATATGCTTTTAAAGCTTGATATAAGAAAAGCCTATGACACAATAAGCTGGGATTTCATACTTGCTATCTTAAGAGCTAAAGGTTTCAAAGAGGATTTCTATGGATTAATTAGAAAATGGTTATCATGCAACAAATATAGCATTCTACTGAATGGTAACACCTATGGANATTTATTATTCTAATAAGTTATTTTATTAAATTTGATGCTAGTTTGATTTTCTTTTGTGTTAGAAATTTAACAATCTCATTAATTAAAGCACATGTTGTTGTTTAAAAATTGATTTTCTCCATCATTTTCATTCTGGATCATGCTTTGTAACTTAATTTTTATCAAAATAGCTAATGCTCGATATTGTGTGAGTAAGAAATCAGACGACGCTATAACTCTTGTCAATGAAGCTACTTTTAAAAAAACATACAACTTTTTTTCTTTTTCAAGTTCATTAGATATGACTTCGTTCTTTATGATGAAAATCAAATTTAAAATTAAGAATAAATGTAACTTCTTTAAGCACAAAATATTCATTTATCCAACAGCCTTAGCTCTCCTATTGGGAGCAATCTCCTAAATCTAAACTTAACCTTAACCTGAACATATCACTCAACTCTCAAATTTAAGTTAATTTATTTTCACAAAAGTATCAAGTACTTATTCATTAATAAATAAGTTATTCTATGTTGATCTAAGGGTAAGTTTGGTGCAACTTGTGCGTCTCAGGATAAGCAGTTTATCCTGACACGCGGCCCGCGGGCGGTCGACCCGCGACCTGCGTTTTGTGTAAAAAATTCAAACACGACAGACAACATTTAAAAAAAAACACGCAAACCAAATGGTTAGGCAACGTTTTCAAAAATGTTGTCGCACTTATAAGCTGCCCCAAACGGACCCTAAATCTTTAAAGTGTTAACTATGTAACTTGAAGTCGGTCGACTTTAAATTTAAGAGTTGATTTTTGAGTTTTTAGGTCCAACTTCTATGAAAATTTTCTCAGACATTTTCCTCCCTCCTTTTCCCCCTTAATTTTATATAGAATAAATGTTTTCTAAGAGAGAATTTTTTTTTGTTATTTTGATTTTGCTAAGATGTTTAACTCTCATTGTAATCTCGATTTTGATCGAGCTAGTTAAAATTTTCTTTGAACGTCATTGATTTTTTTTAATAATTAAACTATTAAGTGTATTACTTCAAATATTGAACAAATTAAATTATTTCTTGAATGATTTCGGTTTTTTTGACAAGTTTACTCTCCTTTGAGTTCCTCAAATCGTGGATAAATTAAACTTTCCATCCAACAAATTCAATTCTTTTATGAATTGAAATCCTATTTACTTGATTTAAATATTGGACAAGTTGAACACTTCCTTAGATGCCTTCACCTTTTGGATGACTTTGACACTATAGGATGAGTTCAAATCTAAGATACATTGAAAAGATAAGCTTTCGAGTCCTTGTTGAATTAATCCCAATGGAGAACTCCTAAATTCCCTTGACATGTTGCCTGTTGGTGATGTAGTAAATTTCCATATGTACTACTTTCTATTTTATTACTCTACTTCTTATAATTATCCATCTTTTGCTCTAAACATCAATCTCGAAGCTCATAGTACTTTATTAGCAATTAAATCTAGATGTATTTGAGGCACCGCTAGAACTCTACTGGCAAGTAACACAAGATTCTAACAAAGAAAAGAGCTAGAGGAGAAAGGAAGATAGAGAGAGAGAAGGGGAGAGAGAAGAAAGAGCTTAGAGGAAAATACTTTGAGAAATATATTAAGAGTTTAACATGATTGGAATGACTATTCATCCAAAAAAATAGCCATTTGACTAGAATTTACATGAGAAGACCATGACGTTTAAATATAGAACATTTTAAAAAAAATACATGATTAGACATTTATATACACATGAACATAACAATCATAATTCTCATGAATGCATATAGATAACCCCTTAGGCAGTTGATTGGATGGAGTTGGCGACCATATTGAAGAGATTATGAGATTTTAATTTGAATGCTAACTTGCTAATGATGTCATTAGTTGGAGAAAGGCGTGAGCAAGTAGCTTCTATTAATTGGGTAAGTGACCACCCAAATTGACAAAAGCATTGATTGTCCCTTGACAATAACTGCTTAGCCTTCACTACCTTAAGACATATTAATTGAACTCAATTGAACTAGGTTGCTGGCTTACTCAAATATATAAATCAGAACATTGCCATACTTTGATGTACAAAATACAAAAAATGATAAATTATTTTTAGTTTTGTTGAATGAATTGATAACTAGCTACATGCATAGATAAATTTATAAAATAAATTAAAATTTAAAGTCATATGATTTCGAATCTATATTTTTGAAAAAGTGAACTTTTAAATAATAAAAGCTATTAATATATATTGTCATTAATAGTAAATGTTTGGTCTTTCCCTTTAAGTTTGAAATTTTGTTGAGAAAATAATGTTTTATATGATGTTCAGGCATCTACTCTTGTCTCAGGGATGCAATAATTGCTGCAAGTTATGACTCCACTTACAAATCATAGCGGCATGCCTTGTTTAAAAAAAAAAAAAAGATTTAAGAATTTTATATGGGGGCAAATGACTTCTTGGAAGGTTGGAGATTTAGCTCTATATTAGATAGATGTAGATTTAATTTAGGTTTATGAATGTCTTACTTAGCCTTATTTGAGATTATTTTTATTTATTTTTTAAATATATTTGTTTAATATTTCNAAATCGAACACGAACTCATTGACGAATCGAACACGAACTGTTTGCGAACAACGAGCTTTTTTGACAGCCCTAGCGGCATGCCTTGGTTTTTTTAATAAAAGAAGATTTAAGAAATTTATATGGGGGCAAATGACCTCTTGGAAGGTTGGAGATTTAGCTCTATATTAGATAGATGTAGATTTAATTTAGGTTTATGAATGTCTTACTTAGACTTATTTGAGATTATTTTTATTTATTTTTAAAATATATTTGTTTAATATTTTCTTACATATTTTTGCTTTTATTTTATTTTTTAAAAATAAATCAATATATCTTTAAAAATATTAATTTCAAAAATAGCCATTCTTTATTTTAACTTATTAAATATATTATGACTCAAATCAGAAATATAAATAAAATAAAATAAAAATCGAAATAAAAGTAATCCCTAATAACCCCTCAACAATTAAAAAAATGGCTATTTAAGACGGCAGGGATTTAAAATCATTTATTTGTTAATTTTGTTTCAGCTAGATCAAAACTGAATTACGTTTTGATAAAGACTTTTAATCAAAGTAGTCGCTAAAGTCAATTTTGCTTTAATGAAATATAATATTCATCTTCCAACTTCCTATACATGTATAGTAAACCCGTGACAAAATGAGGCTTTTAAGAACAAAGACTTCATAGAACGACGTATCCAGCTAATTAAAAACATTAATGAAACCTATTATTAAAAACAATGTACCGCAAAGAGCCAATATGACATNAAAATAGCCATTCTTTATTTTAACTTATTAAATATATTATGACTCAAATCAGAAATATAAATAAAATAAAATCAAAATCAAAATAAAGGTAATCCCTAATAAACCCTCAACAATTAAAAAAATGGTTATTTCAGACGGCAGGGATTTAAAATCATTTATTTGTTAATTTTATTTCAGCTAGATAAAAACTGAATTACGTTTTGATAAAGACTTTTAATCAAGTAGTCGCTAAAGTCAATTTTGCTTTAATGAAATATAATATTCAACTTCCAACTTCCTATACATATATAGTAAACCCGTGACAAAATGGAAAAATTATTTCATACGGACAGTTGCATGCAGTGTCAATCCTGACCGTACATCAGGTGATCTACGATCAGGATGTATTTCGGTGGGCCCCAACTAAATTTAAAAAAAAAATTGAAATACATCTTGATCGTAGATCACCACGATCTACGGTCAGGATCGGACACCGCATGCAGAGATGCATGCGATATTTATATGTAATAATTTCTTGACAAAATGAGGCTTTTAAGAACAAAGATTTTATAGAACGACATATCCACCTAATTAAAAAAAAACATTAATGAAACCTATTATTAAAAACAATATACCGCACAGAGCCAATATGACAGCACAAACCCGAAGTTCAGCCATGGCCTAGCAATCGGCGTCATTATTCAACCCATAGACAAAAACGAACACCAAAAATACTAAAAATTTTNCATATTAATTGAACTCAATTGAACTAGGTTGCTGGCTTACTCAAATATATAAATCAGAACATTGCCATACTTAGATGTATGAAATACAAAAAATGATAAATTATTTTTACTTATATTGAATGAATTGATAACTACCTACATGCATAGATAAATTTAAAAATAAATTAAAATTTTTTAGTTATATGATTTTGGATCTATATTTTTGAAAAAGTGAACTTTTAAATAATAGAAGCCATTAATATATATTGTCATTAATAGTAAATGTTAGGTCTTTCCCTTTAAGTTTGAAAATTTGTTGAGAAAATAATGTTTTATATGATGTTCAGGCATCTACTCATGGCTCAGGGATGCAATAATTGCTGCCTTGTTTTTTTTTTGAAGGGATTTATGAAATTTATATGGGGGCAAATGACCACTTAGAAGGTTTGAGATTTAGCTCTATATTAGATAGACGTAGATCTAATTTAGGTTTATAAATGCTTTACTTAGACTTATTTTAGATCATTTTTATTCATTTTTTTAAATTTATTTGTTTAATATTTTCTTACAATATTTTTGCTTTTATTTTATTTTTTAAAAATAAATCAATATATCTTTAAAAATATTAATTTCAAAAATAGCCATTCTTTATCTTAACTTATTAAATATATTATGACTCAAATCAGAAATATAAATAAAATAAAATAAAAATCAAAATAAAAGTAATCCCTAAAAAGCCTCTCAACAATTAAAAAAATCGCTATTTGATTGCTTAAATAAATGAGTATTTTGCTCTTATTTAAAATGGCAGAGATTTAAAATCATTTATTTGTTGATTTTATTTCAGCTAGATCAAAATTGAATTACGTTTTGATAAAGACTTTTAATCAAAGTCGTCGCTAAAGCCAATTCTGCTTAAATGAAATATAATATTCATCTTCCAACTTCCTATACATATATAGTAAACCCGTGACAAAATGAGGCTTTTAAGAACAAAGACTTCATAGACAAAAACCCGAAGTTCAGCCATGGCCTAGCAATCGGCGTCATTATTCAACACATAGACAAAAACGAACACCCAAAATACTAAAAATTTAAAAAAATCTATACGCATGCACGTATCAATTAAGTTCTCAAGAAGAGAACTCAATACGAAGCCCCCCAACCTTCATCTTGCTCCCATTCTCAGTCCTCGGCACAAGCGTAACCACTNTCAATTAAGTTCTCAAGAAGAGAACTCAATACGAAGCCCCCCAACCTTCATCTTGCTCCCATTCTCAGTCCTAGGCACAAGCGTAACCACGACACTGTCATCATCCTCAGCCCCAAGATCCTCCAGCAAATCCGTGATCCCAAGCCTCAAATTAGTCTTCAGATCCTTCACCTTCTTCCCATGCCCATGCTTGTGCGGCAAATTAACGAAACTCCCCGCAAACTCACTTGCCGAAGGCCTCAACTTCTCTTCCTCCGACGAGTTTATATACACATCAAATTTCACGAACTCATGCCGGTCTACCACAATGCCTTCCACCAAAAGCACCTCCTCCTCATTCTCCTTCTCCTTCTGGCTTCTCCCCTTCTTTGGTCTTTTCACCGTCGCGCTCACCGGTTTATTAAGCGTGACAGGGAACGCTGGCTCTCCACTCACCGCCGGCGCTTTTTTCTTCAACAAACCCTTTGTGCTTGTGCCTGCCTTCGGTGTCGGCCGCTTATTCAACCAAAGACTCTCCACCTCCTGATATTTGTAGCCCAAATTCTCCGTGTCGAGGCAATCTCTGACCTTCACCTTCACAAGCTGCGCATTCTCGTCATAGAAGAGGAAAGAGGCGTCGAGCCAATCAGGATCCTTGAAGTCTCTCCGATTGCCACCGAGTGTCTTCCAGACCGACCAGAGGCGGTCGATGTTGCCATGGTGTGCGTAGAAGATGGGATCCCGCGCGGCGGAGTAGAAGTTCCCCATATCTTCATTATTGGGATTAGCCGGGTTTCCGGTCCAGATATGAACCGGCCCGTGCGGGGTTAGCTCTATGGACCCACTGCCCGGGTTGGGTTCGTCTCCCGCTCGGTACGGAGCCCCCAAGAAGAGCTGCGTGGTCTTGCCGTTGGATATCATTTGTCGGTGCATGATTTTGAGGTTGTCTTCGATGAGTTCTGAATTGGTGAAGTTCTGATTTGTGTTGCCGTCGAGGTCGATGGTGACCGGAGGTTGGTGGTTGGANATCTTCATTATTGGGATTAGCCGGGTTTCCGGTCCAGATATGAACCGGCCCGTGCGGGGTTAGCTCTATGGAGCCACTGCCCGGGTTGGGTTCGTCTCCCGCTCGGTACGGAGCCCCCAAGAAGAGCTGCGCGGTCTTGCCGTTGGATATCATTTGTCGGTGCATGATTTTGAGGTTGTCTTCGATGAGTTCTGAATTGGTGAAGTTCTGGTTTGTGTTGCCGTCGAGGTCGATGGTGACCGGAGGTTGGTGGTTGGGGTTGCGGTTCTTGTTGTAGAGGGAAGAGGATGGCTTGGTGTAGAAAGCAGGCAGCACCATTCCATGAGGGGAATCCCAGTTCCAGAAGGGGAGGGCGAAGCTATCGTCGCCGATGAGCTTGCCGAGGATGCGCTCGTGGAAATAGACGTAGAAGCGGTGCCAGGGAAAGAAGAGCCATGAGTTGTGCACCTGGATGTGAATGAGGGGAATTCAATATTCTGTTGCTAAAATTTTGTCACTCGAATTACACGTGGAGGCATACCTGAAGATCAAGTTTGGGAAAGCCGACTTGGTCGTAAGCTCCGTCGCAATAGGCGCAGTGAACATTGGCCTGCTGCGTGAAGTTGCGGGGATCGTTGGCCGGAAGAGCTCTCATCAGCTCTACGGCCTTCTCATACTTCTTCAAGTACTCTGCATCAACAAGGTGGGCGGCCGGGCGGACGCGAGGCGGCCCTTGGTTTTGCCGCGGGACGAAGTCAATAATGGTGGAGTTGAATGGCGGGCAGCAGTTTGTGGGAGTTCCACCTGCCGGGATCTCGGCCGAACCGCACTTAGAGATATCGGGAGCTTGGATTGGAGAAGCAATTGCCATGCGAGGGTTTGGTGCAAAGCCGGCGGCGTAGCCGTATAGACCACCAAGGCTTATGAGGAGGTCGCGCCGGCCGCTGAAGGATTTTCTTTCTTGAACATTGTTGTCGTCGTTTCCATTGGACTTGCATGAGATGGTTTTGGGGAAGTAGTGGGGATTTGGAGGTCTTTTGGTGGAGATGGGTCGGGTGGTGAAGGAGCCTGTGGAGGAGAGGAAGGAAGGTAGGCTTGCCATGGGGGTTTATTGCGGCTTACTTGTGATTGGCTCTCGTTTTATGGGAGGGGGCGCTGGTTATGCATTTATAGTGTGGATTGGAGGGATGAGATTGTAAGGGTGTTATGGTTTTGGGTTTTAGATTTCGTGTTTGGCTTGAGATTGGAATGTAAATGGCAAATGGCATGTGGACTGTCAATGGCACGTGTGTTTTGACTAGTAAATGTTCAAGCACTATTGCCGTTTTTAAGGATTTTTCAACCATGGCCGTATTTAAACGATATGCATTGGTCCGTATTAATTATAATAATAATAATAATAATAATAATAAAACGGGGGTGCTCTAAGAATAAGATTATTATGGGACTAAACATTTGTTTTTTAATATTATAAATTATACTTAGTCTAAGCAAAAAGGACAAGAAAGATATAGTTTATATTATATCTTACACATGCATTTTTTAGAATTTTTTTATTCTATATTATTATATCATACACATGTGTGCGAGCACGCGCCACAAGCCTTGACCTGTTGGTGGCCGAGTCACTATAAGTCCGCTCAAATAAAGAATTCGATCCCACTATAGCTTGAATGCTCTGAAATTATAGACACCTGCACGGGCTTTCATAATGGGACCAAAAAATGCATGAGAAATCGATATTTGAGCCTCTGCCAAATATCAATTTTCTTATAATATATATAATACTGCATCAGGGCAGTGTCACTACACTAAGGGGGCCTTGAGCCACAAGACCACGCAAATGAAATTGGAGCGGACTCATGTGGTAGTATTTGGAAGGAATAGCGCGACATCCATATGCTTGGAATGAATGGAAGCAAGCAGGATCAACCAACTGAGTCGGGAGAAGATTTGAGTGATGTCTTCAGAAGGGAATTGTGCAATATTTGGAGGTTTGGAATGAGCGACTGTCAGTATGGGGGTGAGGTCACATAACCGTCTCTTCATCCTTAATAACCACCAGAATATCAACATGCGACGTGTTGAGCTGTGTATTCTCCTTCTAGGTTCAAGGATCTCATTGCTGGTTTGCAAGCCGAGGAGGGAGGGCATGATTCCCCTGCTGCTTGGACTTTCTCCGTTGTGAGGTTTGATTGGAGTCCCCGAAGTTACTCCCAAATCGCTCAAATTACTCTTTATGTGCACTGATGGCCTTATCTACAATGATCTAAGCTTCAATGCGAGGGACAAGATAGACACAAGAGTGTATCGTCTCTTGCATTAATGATGAGTAGAAAGGTTCTGGGCGAAGTCTTACGAGAAAGACTCCTCTTTGCAATTCAGGATCCACCTCTAAGATGTAGCAAACTTTGGTAGAGAACTTGTGAAAATAGTCTTTGAGCTATTCTCCTGCATTCTGATAAATTTCTGAATGATTAAATGAATATTTGATGGTTCTCCGATTGGCGATAAACTTCTCCATGAACAATTTGGCAAGTCAGTTGAAGGTATTGATACTGTCTTTCCGGAAGAGAGTAGAATCAGGAGTGAGCTTGGTCATTGAGAGTGGTCGAAAATACTTGACAGAGAAGTGCATCTGAGGCATGCTGGATGACTATGATGATTCAATAGTGGTTAACGTGCTTGTGTGGGCCAGTTACTCCTTCATAGGAATCAATATTTGGGAGCTCATAACCTGCTGATATAGAGTGTCAGAGGGCAGCTTTAGCTAAAGGACATGATTCTTGAAATTTACGATGACCGGGGAAGCGATCTCGATCCCCCATAGAGAAATCTTTTTCAGACCAAATGTCTCAACTCGCCACAGATGTCATCATCAAAGGCGACAAAACATGACGGGACATCACTATGTGAACTACTTGTGATGTAAAAGTGAAACTTGTAGTAGCAAAGAGGTTAACATCCCAGCTTGAAAAGGGAAAGGGTTCTATCATGGAGAGGGGGCCCTATATGAGTATGTTAGTGTGGGGCATTTTTTGTTGGTTATTAAACTGGTGATAAGTAAGTATCATCTGGCTGCATCAACAACTATGGAGCTTTGCATACAAGGTGGACAATCTCCACTTGAGACTCCTCAATCCTATGTGCCCGAACTTCTATAGAAGAACTTGAATCATTATGTCTAGTAGGGTAACACCTTCCAGGATTGAAAGATGTGGAGGCTTGACACCTTTGGCTCCGTGACTCTCCCCTACAATGATAAGTGATGGAGTAGGACGTTTTGTCNTTCTATAGAAGAACTTGAATCATTATGTCTAGTAGGGTAACACCTTCCAGGATTGAAAGATGTGGAGGCTTGGCACCTTTGGCTCCATGACTCTCCCCTACAATGATAAGTGATGTAGTAGGACATTTTGTTGTTGTGATTATTGCGTCTAATGGCCATGCAACAAGTCTCAAAAGTACTTCAGTGGCAGGATTGATTCTATACACAAAAGTCGTTAGACTGATGCATGTTTGATAATTTGCAGCGACGGAGTAATGAATTATCATCTTAGAGTCATACGATAATCCAACAAACACTCAGATAAAAGTAAATAACCACAAGACATACAAAAATTTTTTACTTGGAAAACACCAAAAGGAAAAAAAAAAATCACAAAGACTTGCTTAGTTGAAATGTTTCATTATAAGATGATAATTATAAGTACAACGCTTTCTCCCCACCGGCAAGATAGGGCTACACTGTTTCCCAAGCTATAACATTCGTGCACAAAAGAACTCATTGTCTTGCAATAAGGAGCGGTCACAATTGGGAGTAATTGTTGGAGGTTCAACACTCTGCTTTTGGCGTTGGCCTGACATTTGAGTAATGCACGGTTTCATAGAGGTTTCTCCGTGATTATGTGGTGTTGATTATTGCTTCACAACATATTTCACAGTAAAGAGCGGGCAACATACAATGGATGTCAACAGCGGCCAACGAGCAATGGTTGATGACTGTAAAGCTAGAAGTGTTCGTTGGATTGTCAGTGAAGTATAAAAAACTTCATATCCCTGTTCTTCAGGTTCTAGTCATCTTCTGGTTCTGAGTTTAGTCCCCTTCTCAAGAGGAGGGGTAGAGTTATATTTATATAATTCAAATTACAAATAAGAAAGAAATTCAGATCATTATGTTCTGATGTTCTAGATGGATTTTCTCGATCGAACGGTGTTCTGTGGACATTTGAGTGCCTTAAATTATGTTAGAATTGAGTGAAATTATGCTCGTTGGATTTTTCTTGTGGAGATGCTCGATTTGATANCAACAAACGCTCAGATAAAAGTAAATAACCACAAGACATACAAAAATTTTTTACTTGGAAAACACCAAAAGGGGAAAAAAAATCACAAAGACTTGCTTAGTTTAAATGTTTCATTATAAGATGGTAATTATAAGTACAACGCTTTCTCCCAACCGGCAAGATAGGGCTACACTATTTCCCAAGCTATAACATTCGTGCACAAAAGAACTCATTGTCTTGCAATTAGGAGCAGTCACAACTGGGAGTAATTGTTGGAGGTTCAACACTCTGCTTTTGGCGTTGGTCTGACATTTAAGTGATGCACTATTTCATAGAGGTTTCTACGTGATTATGTGATGTTTATTATTGCTTCACAAGATATTTCACAGTAAAGAGGGGGAACCAGACAACGGATGTCAACATCAACCAACGAGCAATGGTTGATGACTGTAAAGCTAGAAGTGTTCGTTGGATTGTCAGTGAAGTATAGGAAACTTCATATCCCTGTTCTTCAAGTTCTAGTCATCTTCTGGTTCTGAGTTTAGTCCCCTTCTCAAGAGGAGGATGGGTAGAGTTATATTTATAGAATTGAGATTACAAATAAGGAAGAAATTCAGATCATTATGTTCTAGATGGATTTTCTCAAACGAACGGTGTTCTGTGGACATTTGAGTGCCTTAAATTATGTTAGGATTGAGTGATATTATGCTCGTTGGATTTTTCTTGTGGAGACGCTCGATTTGATCATAAACATTTCATATTTGGAATTTGTTTGATCTTCTAAAAATGGACTGAAAGTTTTCAAAAGTGGTTTAACGACTTGATATGAGCTTGATTTTACTTAGATTAAAACAATTTTGGAATGTTTTGATCTTTCTCGTCGAGCTGGTCAATTTGACCATAAGTCTGCTGAAATCAAGGTTTTGGACGACTTTTAATTAAAGTTTGAACATTTTTTGCTCAAAAAATTGCCTCGAGATTCATGTCGGATGACGGAAGTCATTGGTGGCGTATCAAGAATCATACGTATTTGTTACTAGAACTTCTTCAAAAACATGTAAATCACAAACATCTCTCCCTATATATTAATATATGAGCTTGGCTCAAACACATTATATTACATTGACTCAAAAAAAAGAGAGAGTTCCTATTGATGATCATTCATTATAGGTATATAAGATGAACCCTTTATTCTACAAATGAATTGTAAATCCAATATTATGTGTAGAAATATACATTTTTACATAAATATATAAACAATTCATCTTATTCATAGACTTATTTTCACTCCACCTCTAATAAAATTAACTGATAATTTGTCGTTGCTCTCTAAATTGTGATATATACATTCAAGTAGGATTAACAGTCATATATTTCATATACATATCAATCAAAGGAAGAAGAAAATCTTAGCGGATTAATTATTATAAATTATGAGGCGGATTGCTAATTAATTCTTGAAAAATAAATACACACAGTGATCGTAGGTTTTGATGAACTTATGATAGAGGGAATAATTGACTCCATATTAGATTAAAATATCCTTAATATATTGAAATTCATTTTTAAAATACAAAAATTATTTGAAATTTTCAAAATTGGAATCCACTTCATAATCTCTAGAATTTCTTTTTATTTACTTTCAAATTTAAATTTTCTTCGCATTTTATATTTACAATTCATATTAACTTCGTCGACTTGACTCTTCTGGAATTAATCTGACTAATGAGTTTATTCCTCCTCGTTTCAAATTTAAAAAGTCAACAAGAATCTTTAATTTTAGTGGACCATGATCTTTCGTTAGCCGTAAATAACTAAATATTATAAGGAAGGTTCACATACATACCTCTCAATACTCACGTATTTCCCTATCTGATGCATATACTTAAGTTTTGTTGCGTGCTAGAAAATTGTCAACAACATCAAAACAACTTTGAAGTAATGAATTGGGTCTATTTAAAACTTTGTAGGGGGGCATTTTGTTGTGAATATGGAAACCGGTTCATTGTTAAAATTGACATTTTTTCATGTTTGACAGTAAATTTGACAGCAAATTGGATCTGACTAATAAATAGGCGTCTAGCTCCCCTTGTAATCTCTCTCGGGTTTTGGTTTCACAGGCTTCCTCTTCTGCATTGGTAGCTTTTCGGTTAGATGCTCTTGGGTAGAGAGAGAGAGAGAAAGAGAGGATGAGAGGAGAGAGAAATAGTGCTTTCTTGTAATTGTCGAGGTGATCAACGTGTTTAATTCCGAAAAGTGATAAAATCCTTTACAGCTCCATGGACGTAGTCAATTTGCCGAAGTACGTAAATTCGTGTGTTTCCGTTGCGCTTTTCCGTTTTGCATTTTTCTCGATCCTGTTTTTCGCGTTATTACCGTCGTTTTTTCACAACACATTTTAAATAAATTTAGACAGAATAACAAAACACTCATCTCGATAATCCATCATAATTCCCTTGATCATAGATAATTTTTTAATATGTAAGTGAATTAAAGACCTCAAAATTAAATTCTCTTGAGCTCATAGGGTTTCTTTCATCGAGACGCACGATTTAGTTATAAGTATGCCAAATTTAAAAGATAATAATATACTTTCAATTATTGCACCGAAATTTTTCTACAATACTTCAATCGCTTGATCTGAGTTTATATGAACTAAAATTGAATCATGACTATTAATAGCATTATGTTTGGTCTATCNTTTTATATTTACAATTCATATTAACATCGTCGACTTGACTCTTCTGGAATTAATCTGACTAATGAGTTTATTCCTCCTGATTTCAAATTTAGAAAGTCAACAAGAATCTTTAATTTTAGTGGACCATGATCTTTCGTTAGCCGTAAATAATTAAATATTATAAGGAAGGTTTACATACATGCCTCTCAATACTCACGTATTTCCCTATCTAATGCATACACTTTGTTGCGTGCTAGAAAATTGTCAACAACATCAAAACACCTTTGAAGTAATGAATATGGGTCTATTTAAAATTTTGTAGGGGGCATTTTGTTGTCAATATGGAAACTGGTCCACTATTAAAATTGACATTTTTTCATGTTTGATAGTAAATTTCACAGCAAATTGGATCTGACTAATAAAAAGGCGTCTAGCTCCCCTTGTAATCTCTCTCGGGTTTTGGTTTCACAGGCTTCCTCTTCGGCATTGGTAGCTTTTCGGTTAGAAGCTCTCGGGTAGAGAGCGAGAGAGAAAGAGAGGATGAGAGGAGAGAGAAATACTGCTTCCTTGTAATTGTCGAGGTGATTAACGTGTTTAATTCCTAAAAGTGATAAAATCCTTTACAGCTCCATGGATGTAGTCAATTTGCCGAACTACGTAAATCTGTGTGTTTCCACTGTGCCTTTCTGTTTTGCGTTTTTCACGATCATATTTTTCGCTTTATTACCGTCGTTTTTTCACAACACATTTTAAATAAACTTAGACTGAGTAACAAAACACTCATCCCGATGAACCGTTATAATTCCCTTAATCATAGATAATTTTTTAATATGTAAGTGAATTAATGACCTCAAAATTAAATTCTCTTAAACTTTTATTTCATCGAGACACACGATTTATTTATAAGTACGTCAAATTTAAAGATAATATCCTTTCAATTAATGCACCAACATTTTTCTACAATACTTCAATCGCTTGATCTGAGTTTATATGAACTCAAATTGAATCATGACTATGTTTGGTCTATCTTGGCTCTCAATTTAACTATAAATTCATATTAAGATATTCAAATGCATTCATGCCTAATACAAAATGTGAAATATTATAAGAGGAGTTAGCCAGGGATGCGGGCATGAAAGAAACAANCAAATGAATTCATGCCTAATACAAAATGTGAAATATTATAAGAGGAGTTAGCCAGGGATGCGGGCATGAAAGGAAAAAAAAAAGAACCGTTTTGTTAAGCAGATAAATTAAGGTTTTAATTTAATTACTTTAACTTAATATAATAATATCATAAAATTTCATTAACTAGTTATGTATTAGACTATTTTGCTTGCTGTAAAATACATATCTGAAGACTAAAATTTTTCTGTTTGAATTTAGTTGAATTTTCTCCATCTTGACAGCTAGTCTTCATTCAATGTCGGCAGGCTATCATGTTCTTCTACTCGAAACTTCTATTAACTCTAGTTTTAAAATATAGAAAAATTTACGTCCATGCCACTAAATTCCTACTTATTTACATAGCTAGCATTTAAACTTCAATAAATAAATTATATATTTTATATTTAGATATATAAAAGAAAATTTACATACATACGACACAATTCCTATGTGCTACAAATCTAAGCATCAAACATTTCTGTTTCACTTTTAAAAATCATAATGTGATATATTTGACGTGTTGTTAAGGATTTAAGTGACATATATACAAATACAAACGTATAGGTGTTCGATCAAGAAATGTTTAAACCTCAATTAAAAGTCATCTAGAGCTTCGATTTATACAAACTTAGAGTCAAACAAACCGGCACGATGATACAGACCCGATGGTACCAAAATTTATTTAATCAAAGTCAAATCAAACTCAGATCAGGCCATTAAACCACTTTTGGAACCTTCTCGAGCCTATTTGGGAGATCAAATGAATGTCGAATCTCATAAGTTCATAATCGAATCAAGCATCTCAACAAGACAAATCCAACGAGTCCAATATCATTCAATTTCAACATCGTTAAGACACTTAAATGTCCATAAAAAATCGTATGATCAAAGAAAACTCTCCGGACCGTCCGATCAAAGTGGTTCATATTCCTACAATAATTGCTCCCAAAACTCTATAAATATAGAGCCACCCCTATCATGAGAGGGGATCAGAGATTGAAGCCAGAGAAAGAGCATGAAGTTTGGAGAAGAAGCTAAAATCCAACGTCACTCTGTCGCCGACCACCACTCGTCGTCCGCCTCCAATTACCATCGCCCGCTGTCCATTCCTCGTTATGAAGCACCGTATGAAGCAATAGCTGACATTTCATGGTCACAAAACAACATACAAAGTGACATATCATCCCGAATTTCGGGCTACCCCAAACACGGTGTAACAACATGTCGGCNTATATATATATATATATATATATATAGGATGGTGGCAGCGCAAGGTGCTCTGCTAGGGTTTCTCCAATGGTGGCTCCTCATTGCTGACCGATAGGAGCGGTAGAGGGAGTTTGGTTGGAAGTTCTAGTGAGACTGATTCTTCTTCCTCTCTTCCTCCTAGTCTCACTTTTGAGTTTTACTACTTCTTAGGTTTCGGGGATTTTAAATTTATTAGGTTACTGTTCCATTTACTATTGTTGAACAGGGACTTAGTATTGGTTTTTGTCCCTTTACTTTGTTTCCATCCCACATGGCTGCTAACCTGGTTGCAGCTGATCCAAATTTTGTGAGCAAACTATTATATGCAGTCACAAGTCTTGAACCAACTGGTTCCTCACTTGGGGACAAGCTTGTTTTCTCACAACTTACTATGATGTAATGGAGGGCAAGTTGGAGTGTGACCCTTATCCTAAAATGAAGCAAGAAAGTTGGAAAGCATGCTATTATCTTTTCAGAATAGGGAGTGGTAGACCTAATTGAGAGCTATAAATTTACACTAATTGGAAAATTTTTAATGGTTCACCCAAAGATGGACTTAATTAAAAAAACATTTACAGATTTGAAGCTGGTAGGAAACTGGAAGATAAGGTTGTTTGATGGCAATCATGGCATGATCCATCTCACTAAGGAAGAAGTCTATGCCAAGGTTTTCTCAAAAAAAATTATAACAATTGAGGATACCTCAATGAAGCTACAGAAATGGACCCCCTGCATTTGATCCACAGAAGGAATTGTCTATTATTCAAATTTGGTTCAAACTCGCAATCTAAAATTGCACTTCTTTAACCACAGGGTTTTGTTCTCTATTGGGGCTCATAAATCCCTTCACAGCGATTAATCTCCTTTTTTGGACTATAAGGGGGATTGCCCACCCCCTTTCTCTAAAAAGGCTAAAATATTTAAATAGAAAGCATAAATTATTGTGTTTGGTAATCTTGGAACCTTTGGTTCATCAAAACCCTCTCAAATTCCTTAAATAATTCCCAGGCTTTACCTCATTTTCTAATCTCAACAACAAGATATGGCTTTTTTGTAGAGTTGAGCCGAGTTGTGTCATTCAGCTGAACCACCCCCAATTTCTTCATTTTTCTTTTACTATGGCAAGTCAGGAGATAAATGTTACCATAGTGTATGTTGGATGCAAAAAATCTGCAAGACTGGAGCTATGGAATGAATTGCATCATATAAGTCAACAATCAAATAAAGCTTGGCTAGTGGGGGGGGGGACTTTAATTATCTTACTTCTCCAGTTGAAAAGAGAGGAGGTAAACCCCCAAACATTTCTTTAATGACTGCATTTAATGATAATATGTAGGCTTCTAGTTTATTTAATTTGGGTTACAATGGACTTAATTTCAATTGGAGAAGGGGGAGGCTATGGGAAAGATTGGATATATTTCTTGTCAATGATAAATGGCTTTAGAACTTTCTACATACTACAGTCACTCATCTCAATTTGGCTGGATCTGATCACAGACCTCTTTTGATCACCACATCTACTACTCTACAGTAAGGCAAGACTCCTTTTAGATATCTAAACCTATGGTCCACTCATATTGACATCCTCACCATTGTCAGAGAACACTGGAGGGATTGGGATCACCCTAACCCATTAATCAAGATATGGTATATGCAGAAAAAAGTTGCAAAGGCCTTAAATCATTGGAATTGGAACACATTTGGCAATATTTTGGTTGGGGTGGAACAGGTTGAAAAGGAACTGAAGGAAGCTGAAAGTTGTAATTAATGGGCAGGTTAATGAGGCCTCACTTTTGAAAGCAAATGAAAACTTGCTCACAGCAGTGGCCTGACAAGAGAAATTTCTGAAACTGAAGGCTTCAAAAAATAAATTCACTAATGGAGATATGAACACAAAGTTTTTTCATTCTTGCATCAAATACAAAGGAAAATGTAACACAATTCACTCTATTAAAAACAACTTTGGCACTGGATTAAGCAAACAACGGAAGTTTTTGGAAGTACAGTGGACTACTGCCAACAACTAATGAAATGTTCATCCAATTCAAGAGTGCAGCTTGACATAGAATTTTTTATTTCTGATGATGTATACACTACAAATATTAATCTTACAGAAGTTCCTAGTGAAGAGGAAATCAAGCAGGCCCTTTCCTCCATTGACAGTACCAAATCTACAGGTCCTGATGGTTTCACATCAGACTTCTATAAAAAAGGTTGGGACATAATCAAGGATGATGTAGTGTCAGCAGTACAATACTTTTTCCAGGGATATGGTTTACCAAATTACTTCTATTTTTCCACAATTGCCTTTGTTCCAAAATCCGACATCAAGGAACAATGACAACATTTCAGAACCATTAGCTTACTGATGTAGTGAGCAAATTGTCAACAAATTACTGGTGGGGAGGCTTCAACACCATTTGCATCACTTAATAAATCCAAAACTGACAGCATTTGTGAAGGGAAGGCATATAGGAGACGATGTCTTGCTTACACAAAAACTGCTACATGATTTAGAGAAACCTTGTAAAGGGGGTAACATGATCTACAAACTTGATTTAAAGAAGGCTTATGATATGATAAATTGGGAGTTTGTGCTTGGTATACTGGTGGCCAGGAGATTCTCCACTGCATCATGTCAGATCATAAAAAGATGGCTGGAATGGAATGTGAAATCAATTTTAATTAATGGAAGAGCCAATGATTTCTTAAACCAGGGGTCTCAAACAAGGAGACCCTCTATCTCCTACTATATTCATCCTTGCTTTGGACCACCTCTCTAGATTAATTGATAGACCCAATCACAGGAAGAGTTACAACAAATATCATCATAAATCAACCTTGGATATCATTCACTTGGTGTATACTGATGATATTATTATATTCTCTATAGCTAATAAAGTTGTTGTCAGGATGTTACATGCTTGTCTGCTAGATTTTCAAAACACATCAGGGTTGCTATTCAACAAATAAAAATGCTAAGTCCTTTTCAGCAAACAAGTTCCACCTTCCAGCAAGCAATGGATCATTAATCTCACAGGTTTTACCTCTATTTCCACCCCTTTCAAATATCTAGGAGTGCAACTACTTAAAGGAAGGACCAAGCTTACCCATTTTGATGAGGTAGTAGATAAAACTAACTCCTAATTACAATGTTGGACCAACTCCTTCCTTTTTAATGGAGGTAGGATAACACTACTAAAAACCATCCTCACTACCTTCCCATCATATATCCAACAAATGGCAGGTATGAAGAAATGAACTCAACTTCTCTTAGAAAAAACATTTAATAGATTTCTCTGGGCAGGGCAGAGAAAACAAATGGTTTGGGCAAGCTAGAAAAAATTTGCCAAAGCTTTATCAGCTAGAGGTTTGGGGTTCAAGGGACTTCAGCAGATCTAACACATCAGTCTGTGTAGACAATGGTTGAGATTCAGACAATAGGATACGTTGTGGGCACATTTCATGTTAGTTAAATACTGTAGATTTGCCCACCCCAATATGGTTTCCATAAGATTGGGGGACTCCAGAACATGGGGAAACATGCTCAAGGCCAGAGAAGATGCTGAAAAGCTATATTTATGGGATCTGGGACATGGAAATCTTCAATTTTGGCTGGATAGATGGTGTCCAACAGGATTACTGGATCCTATGCTCGAGACTCCTGATATTGATCTCATGGTGAAGGATTGTTGGGAGGGGAACTCCTGGTCAGATGAAATTCTAAATAACTTCCTTAATGAGTACTCAGTCACATAAATTACCAAGATACCTTTTGACAAAAATAGAAAATACGAATTTGTTCTAACATCTTGCTCCAATCAAATTCTGGCCAAAGTTATATATGGAAAGTTGTATCAATGGGAAGAGGTGCCCTGAGGATAATGCTTATGGAAGAAGTTCCTAACCCCCTCCAAGTCCTTTTTCTGTTGGAGATTTTTCAACAATTTGCTATCTACATATGATATCCTTAAATTTAAGGGACTGAGAGGCCCTTCCATGTGCTATTTTTACAAGAATGTTGTGGAGTCTGCCGGGTACCTGATCTTTACCTGCAATTTTTCTCAAACAGTCTGGAAGTCCCTAATATAAATGCAATCAATCTAGAGTGGAACGGTTTGTTAACCTGCTACAGTGGATGACATGAAATGAAGGTGGGAACTATCCCCTTTATCACTTCCTGATTTATCTAGGCTGCCAGAAATCATGTAAAACATGAATACCCAGCTAGTAGCTATTGGGAAATTGGTCTCCAACTGGTTAGCTTTCATAAAAAAAAAACTTATTCAATTGAAAAGCTTCCCCAATATTCTGAATATATGCAGAACAGCTGGTCCTACTAGTTTCACAGTGGTCAAGGCATTTTGGAAAAAGCCTACCCAGCCTTTTATTAAATCAACACTGATGGGAGCTTTTCCTCACAGAGAGCTGGTATTGTTAAAGTGTTCAGAGATCACTAGGGGCAATGCTTGTTGTTCTTTCAATCCACAATCATTGTTGGGGATGCAATGGAGGCTGAAATAATTAACATGTATTGGGCTCTGAAGCTAGCCAGCCTGAACAATTGGACACTCTTACAAGTAGAAGTGAACTCTTCTCAACTCTTGGACTATATGATAGGAAGAGACAACCCCCCTTGGCACATACTGAGTGGATCAAATAGATGAGGAGCATAATCAAGGAGATGAGGGTCTTTTTTAATTTCATCTATAGGGAAGGGAATAGACCTGCAAATTACTTAGCCAAAAGTGGAGCTGCGTTTCAAAGTGTTAGTGTATCTACTTCTCCTACTTCTTATTTTAGTTTTTTTTTCTTTAAGGGGGCAATTTTAATGCCCCACACTTAAGCTTGTAATCTCTTTTTCATCTTAATAGAGATATCTTTTTTTGGCAATATATATATATATATATATACTCAGCAAAAAAGGATGATTTTATTCAAGTAAAATTTTATTACAAATTCTAAGGTAGGGGACATTTAACAAGTCCCCGCCCAAAAGAAATGCTAGAAAGGAAGAAGGGGTTTTTTGACACCATAGTAGAGTTAGAAACATTCTCAAACTTGGCCAACCAGTTTGCAAGACAGTTCTCTCCCTATAGATGAAAGTAAAGTGAATGGGAGAAGGGGTCCTCAATGCCTTGATTTTCCTAAGCCAATGAGCAATGTGCCAAAAATAAGATTCTTCCATAGTGAGAGCCTTCAGAAGTAAGGCAGAATCCATTTCCACCTGAAGATTGTCCTAGTTGTTAAGGGTAACTAATTTAATATCCCAAAAGAGAGTTGCCAGCTCAACTTCATGGGCATCCTTGACTGAAATGGAAGAGCAAAAAAAAGGAGACATTTGCCTACATGGTCCCTGAAAACACCCCCTATATCAACACCTTGATCTGAATAGTTGCCATCAGTGTTAGGTTTAATATAAGGGCGGGTAGGTCTCACCCAAGGCACCTGTGTAACCTCAAGTTTGGGGGAGCCAACCTACTAAGATGTAGAGCAGATATTGGGAAAATTCTTCAAGGAGATCATTTTTAGGAGGAATGTCTTACATTTGATAGCAAACTTTTGAGCAAAATGGAGATAGTTATCAAATTTAGCCTAATTCCTGGTCATCCAGATGAACCATGTAGGATAAATGGAATAGACCCCCCATTTTGCCTTAGCCCAGCTAGACCAGCAGAGAGTGAGCTGCTTCCAGTCCAATAATAATGTATCAATTATTAAAAATTTGATGAATTCTTTCCAAACAGTTTGGGAGTAGGGGCACTGAAAGAATAGATGAGAAGTAGACTCTTCTACCTACAAACATAGACAACATCTAGAAGGACCCCTCTCCCCTTTGAGCTTGAGGATATCATTAATAAGCAATAATTGGTGGGAAATCTCTAACCCAGGAAAGTCATAGAAGTAGTGAGGAATTTGTTTCAAAAATAGTCACCCCAAGGGACAGAAACCCAGTGTTACAATTTCGATCAGATAGCTTGGGTTATACTTTAGCGTTTGCTCTTAGAGGTAGCAATAAAATCCTTTCTCGTAACATCAATGGTCAGCTTAGATATGGAACCTTAAATCAAAATTAAAATTTTGATGAAGAGGTTGCAGCATATCTTCATGACACCATTTATCCAACCAGAAATTGATATGTCCCTAATCCAAATCCCACAGGAAAAGGTTTTCAGCTTGCTAACTGACCTTGAGAAGATTGACCCAAAGTTTAAAGTCACCAGTTTTCCTGACTACCATATTGGGGTGAGTTCCTTTGTAGTATTTGCCCAAAACGAATTTAACCCAGAGAGAACCTGGTGCCTGAACTTCATCCAAAGCTTATAGAGATTAATATGTTGTAACTAAGGGAGCCCTTTAAACACCATACCCCCATCAACAGTTGGCCTTGAAACTGTCTACTAGCTAGCCCAGTGGAGTTTTTTTCTTTGCCCATATAAATTAGATGATTGGGTCCCTCTAAAAAGACTACATATATTATTTTTTTTGGGGTGGGGGGTGGGGAGATACTCTGATTTTATTAATTCAAAATGAAATCACGATATGAGGGGGAAGTGTAACCCCTAAAACTATAAAGGAAAAATACAAAAAAGACACACCCCTAGGGGGTTCACCTCTCATAGTACAAGTCAACAAAAATAAAAATCTCCAAAAAGGTACGTACAAATATACCCCCAAAAGTATTGCCATAAAAGGCGGGCCAAAAAAATGCAGAGACAAAAAAATAGCGATGAAATTTGAGGTACAAAATAGTAACTTATTTATCATCGTAATGGTCATCACATCTGCAGCAAAACAAAGCACCAAAAGTAGTAATTCCAACCTATAGTCGCATGTCGAGCAGTACTGTTGAATGCATGTTGAAACTCAAAAAATGTTCAGAAGACCAAACCCTAAAAGCAAAAGGTTGAGGTAGGCGTGATAAAAAGGTGGAAACCCCCAGGTTTAGGGGAGCATCAGGAAGTAAACGAGAATGCATCAAAACAACATAAACAAATCACCAAAATTGCTGAGGGAAATATAGCTGACCATCAGAAAAATAACACCAGAATTGATTTTACGAGGGGCAACCACCTCAATCCAATNCAAGACAAAAAAATAAAATAAAATAAAAAAATAAATAATAATAAAAAATTTTGATGTTACAATTGAGAACAATTTATGCAAAACCCAGGTATAGGAGTCATTATACCATGTGAGATAGAATATTATCAATATATATATATATATATATAATTTATATTTTATTTTAAAATTAATAAAAATATTATATATCAAGTGATTTATGATTATTTATCTAATGTGTATTTTTTATTTAATTAAAGCAATTATTATTATTATTATTTATTTTATAATCAATAAGTGGGCTCAAGTGTTGGTTCAAATATGTAGAATTAACTTCGAATTTAATTGATTAATTAAGCTGAATTTGTATGTATTTAATTATCGTACACATTCAATTTTAATTATTGTTAATTTTATAACATTTATACTAATATTCACATATCAAACGATTTACATGGTCAGATCCAAATAACGCAATCGATTTACTAGTAGTTAGCACTCTTGAAACAATTCACCTTTTATTTTCTATATAGTGGTTTATGCATACATAGCACTTCAAAAATCCCTATTTACATATCTCACACTTCATACTTTCAATTTACAAAAAAAGCAATTGAAACCAAAGAATTTCCTATTTACATATCCCTATTTATTTTTTTATTTATCTTGTTAATTGAAAGTTTGAAGTGTGAGGTATGACAATCTCCGCCGGTAAATTGAAAGTTCGACCAGTATTGGCAAATACTGTGGAGCGACCGAAGCTTCCAATCTTCAATCTTGTTCTCAAGATCGACCAAGTGGAACTTTTGAGTCGATCCAAAAATGTCATAATTGTCTTGCTCCACATTGAAAGAGAACCTGTGAGAAAAATAGCTCCTAAGACTAGGGGATCTCCATCTACTACAAGTATATCATGAAAGACATGACAACTATGATCGAGTTTGGCTTTATCTTAGGGACTACTCCATAGTGGTTCATGATTCACCAAAATCGTTGGTCACCCTAGCCTCCCGCTGCGCTGACTCGAGCATTATGATTGCATTGTTTACACAAGTATCTTCGGGAAACTCTACATTAAATGATGAAAGTGAATACTTTTCATTCGCTGACATGGAACCAAAGAGTTGGGAGAATGTTTGGAAACCATGCGAAGCGAGGATGACTGAAGGAAATGCAATGGAAGAATTAAAAAACACAATGTTTTTTCCCTTGACCCTTATATATAAGGTACTTAGTAAATTTAAAATGCCGCAGATCCATAGCACGATCTCTAGAAATTCATATCAAATCAACACAATTTTTTAGAAAAATAAAGTACATAAAATCTCCAAAATTTATGGACTAAATTAATTATTTATTCAAGATAAAAAAATATTTTACTTGGTTCTTCGACCACCTCGACCGATACAAGACCCCAACTAATTAGACTCTAATATAGGGCTCAACCCCAAACTTAAACCTCTTAACACTCTCCTCCTTCGTCTAACCTGTAGGATTGAACATGTTACTTTGACATATGTTAGCTCCATTCGAAAAGTTGCTATATCTAACCGGAAGGCTACCAACTCGACTATATCTTCCTAGTGAAGGGGTCGTCAGTTCTTCCTTTAGGTTTGTTATGACCACCTCGCTCTTAGGCCAGTTTCCTAAGCGGAGTCCATAGTCTTGTTCATTCAGTGAGTTAGTGATGCTAGTGATCCACGATGCCCATTTGTCTCCCTCTCAACATCCTCATGAGGGCCAGACATACTATCAGATGCACCTCTGTTGTGGGCCAGAGCTAACAATCCCCCGATCTCTTCTAGAGTCGAGAAATGGTCGGCTCCCATCATCAATGAGTCAATGATTTGAGCATTCTCATCTGCATAAGTAATCAAATGTCAGAAAAAATTAATAATGAATTTATTTAGTCAAAGATGATCAAGTTTCCTCGTATCAAGGATCTGATCCACATGAAAGGCTCTCACCAAGAAGCGGATGAACGACCGCCTGGTTGGTCTCACCGACTGATAAAAAGCTAAATGTATTCCCATGCGAGGGATTTGGGTTTATGAGACCACCTGGATAAGTTGTTGAGCCAAATTTTCACAGATCGGTGCAAGGGCAAGGACCATCACACCAGGGGCACACATCCTCCGTTGTCCATCTCACGATAGAGCGGAATTGAGTCAGATGACTCAACCGCTTTCTCTCACTCCTATACCCTCTGTTTATATGGGCAACACATTAGACTTGTTTTTCTCCTTTCGGTCTCTTCATGAAGAGTGACTAGCTTTCTCCCTCTGACCTCTTAGCTATCACAGGCTAGCCCTCTTCCTCCAACTTTTTTGGCATGGGTAGTCTACTCTCTGGTTCCTTTTCTCCTTTGCATCCTTAGAAGGGCAGAGTTTTTTAGTTGAAATGTCAAATGCCTTCATAATAGCCGCCTCATTCATCACTTTTGCAGAAGCCTTTTTGCCGCTCGTCATAAGTATCTCTCTTGTTGATAACCGATTGAATGGTAGGAAACTGAGAAAAAGTGATGGAGAAGTGCTAATCACACTCTATTTATAGGGACTACTGGCACAAAAATTTAGAAATTTCAATTATTAAAAGTACTTGTGACACACTAAATAAGTCAATTTTTATATTTAATTCTCTTATTCTTATCATTACTATCATTTTCAGAATTAAGAGAATTAGAGAATTAAATATGCATATCAAAAGTATATTGAAATGAATCTTGAGGAATTCTCGCTTATAAACACCAAAGGATAGTGCATTGGTATAGTCAAAAGATAGAAAATAATGCGTCATTTTCTTTGGTCGGAACTTTGAGCCCACCGAACGGAAGCATAACCAAAGAAAGAAATAGAAGGAGCCCAATCAGAGGGATAGTCTTTCATGACCAGCTCCCTCAATTGATTTTGAAACTCCTCATAAAATGGCCAAAGCCCCTTACAGAACGCCTTTTTGATCCTTTATAGACGACACTTTGTCCAAGGAGAGCTGCCCGTCAGAATATGGCGGTATGTCTCCTGCTTGACGACCCAATTCATCATAATAATAGAAGGGCCTTTTCTCAAAACTCTCTTTTGAGAAGGTTGACCGATGACTATTCGGTCGATCAAATGTCGGTTGGTTGACTAAAGGCTTCTATCCAACCGAGTAATAAGATTATGAGGTCATCAGATGCCCCTCTTCATGCAGTTATGAGCACAAAATGATGCTAAGATAAATTATGAATACGAAAGGGTGTCGAAGTTAATTATGAATATGAAAAGACGTGATAATATATTATAATGTCCCTATTAAAATCGAGACAAACATGTAATTTTACACTAGATACCCTCGAAATTTATAAATAGGGGGTCATTTATACAATAAAAGACTATTGATTTACTCTTATTAAAACACTTGGGTTACTGTGTTCTCTCCCTCTCTCTGTTTTTCTCGTTCGTTTTACGCTCTATACCTTGGGTTTGATTCACATGACATATCTGGATTCAACAGTCAGTAAACATATCTTAAAAATTAGTGGTTCTTCTAATCTCAAATTTCTACTTAATCTACTAGAAATATCACATAATATTTATTATTTTCAAAATGTGTCTTAAAGTTATTATAATATTAAATATCATTTAGGTTTTACATTAAATTCTTAAAATCACATATCCTAGACCTCAATCATGATTATTTTCTAAGAAGGATGAGGAGCATCATAGTTGCTCTTAATGTATGCCAGATCTTTTGGACGTCCTACCTTAAATTTTTAAAATTTCATTAAACTTTTTTTTTATTTATAATGGTTTGGTCATCGTGGAGAGATGTATTTGGGCTTTTACCACAAAAAAACTATTGTGTGAGTCCCCTGGCTTTTTGCCACCCTTGTCATCACAGTCTGTGATCTCGAGGAAAGTCACTCTCGACTAGAGTTATAAGGAGGGCAAACTGAGTCATTCGGTCCCGAGTAGTCGAATTTTAATATTCGAGAATGGGGTGCTTGACCTCTCGCTTATCTTGAATGCTTTCCATTGACAACTTGATCGCTAATCGCCCAACACTAGTTATTCGACCTAGGGTGCTCAACCCGACCTATCACTCGATCATGGCCAGCCTGCCCGTGCATTTGACTTACCTTGCGGTCACTCATGGTCACCTATCATTAATATCCGACCGAGGTGACTTCCATCGATTGATGTGTTATAGACCTTCTCATTCTAGCTTGTTTGGACTGTCAAATTTATATTAACCTGGATGGTCGCTTTTCAGCTACACAATGTGTAAGAGTTTGTGTTTTTCTTTTGATTTCAATTTTAAAGATTGTTCAATCACCTAATTCATTTAGTTCACTTAAGTAACAACTACCCCCTAGACCTACCTCAAGCTATCAAACAATATCAGTCTAATTTAACATGTACAAAATAGCACCCCCCCAATAAATAAAATAGAAAAGCTCCTAATGCATGTTTAGGGAAGGATTAAAAGAGCCAACCTAGCACTGCCATTTGCTTAAGTTATTTATTACGTATCCTGAAGCAAGCCCTGCATGCATGCCTTCATTTGGGGGAATCTTAGGTTCATGCAATCTTACACCCTTACACGTCGCTCCCACCCGCTTCCTACCCACGAAATAGAATAATTATGATGTTATATGTATTATTTATGAATGGAAATATCATATCATCGTAATTTCACTTATATACGACATGTCTTTTTCATGCACCGTTATCCGCACAATAGACCTGAGCGTTTTGCGGGCTGGGCTTCATCGAGCTTTGACTGGTTCAGTATAATCTATCTGAAATTCACAGCCGAATTCTGAGAAGTTTGTCTATTTATTTGTAACAACTCCGCTTCAGACGTGGAGCTACACATGCATTAAAATCGTAAACAAATTCATACATATCACATAATTTTCATGCATTTAGATATATGACGCCTAAACTTTCATATGTGCATATATAACACTCAAATCTTAGCATTACTCAAATCATACCTAATAAATCTTTAGATTTTTTGCTTAGGGTTGGGGTGTTGGGATAGGCTTTGAATATAAAATAAAGAAAAAGTATTACATCAGGACTCCACACGTAGAACTACGTGCGGAGTCCAATAAAATTACACTGTAGATGTGTTCTTATCGTGTTATTCATGTGTTATTGTATGTTATTTGAGTGTTATTGTATGTTATTCATATGTTATTGTGTTTTGGGAATATTCCCGGTGTTATAATAATCCAATAATACTTGAATAACACACAATAACACATGAATAACAAACAATAACACTTGAATAACATGAGAGGAATATTCCCTTGTATTACCGGGTCAATCAACTCCACGACGTAACTTCATTGGACTCCACACGTAGCTCTACGTGTGGAGTCATGATGTAATATTTTTTCTAAAATAAGAGCGCATACCACCTAATTTTTTTATATTTTATATATCGATTTTTCTTTATTATCTTTATAAATAAATACTCCTCGAATAACATCCTATTAATGTTTTAGCTACGTTTCACGCACCCATAAAGGGTTTATTTTTAAAATCATTTTATATAGTATATTAATATAAGAATATTATCATCTACGAATATGGTGGGTCAATTTTACATTTTTTTTATAATAAGTAGAGAGACTTAATTTTGCACCATATGAGGCAATAAAATTTCACACTTAATTTTGCACGATGTTCAATAAAATTTCAGTGAACTTCAGATTGACTATAAGTTCGCTGAAATCTAAGCTCTTGATGACTTTTTATCAATATTTGAATATTTCTTGCTCAAAATATTACCTCGAGATTTGTGCCAGGCGTTGAAAATTTGTTGGTGGCGTATCAACACTTGTAACACATTGGTTTCATAAACTCATGCACGAAAATGTGTGTTTTCTTTAAAAAAAAAAAGATAACGATGATGTTATTTTTGATGTGATGTCAAGGACATGCATGTAAATATGTGAATACATAAGAATTGTGTGGCATGTTTGAAACTGCAAAATATTTTAGTTGTTTCCAGGGCTGGAGTGTAATAAATAGATTGTTGAAGTTACCTAAATATAAGGACAAATGCTTTTTTCTTTTTTTCTTTTTTTTTTTTAACTTTAGAAAAGAAATTACATTATAACTTTAGAAAAAAAATCACATAAATTTGAAGCAATATATCACTTCATTGTACATAAAGTGTACAAAAAGGTTCCTTGATTTCTCCTCAGACAAAGCAGAGGTTGAAAATTAGTTTTAACTTAATTTCTTCATAATTTTTATTTTGAGGCATTTACATAAATGCCAACCAATTCTTATCATACATTTAAAGTACACAAATCTTTTAAGCCCATATAAAAAAAAAATCATTATTTTAACTTTTAGAAAGTAAGCCTAATATATTTAAAGAGAGAGAGACACGCGCACGCGAGTGCACACATGCATATTGTTGAATCATTTTGGAATGTAGGGTTCGTTCTTTTCGTGGATGCATACAACTCTGAAAAGACCCGTTAAGGGTAAAGAATATGATGAGAGAGAGAAGAGCAAGACGTATTGAGAGTAATACGTGTATGACTAATTACCAGAGGAATGAGTTTCTCTGAAGTTTATTTCATTACCAGACATTTTGAAAAGGGTTCTTCCCCAGCCAAAATCAGAAGAGAGAATCCTCTATAGACTGTAGAGAAGCTCCCCCCTTGATGTTATGTGCTGGCAATTTTAATGTGAATTAGATTCATAGTGTCAAAAGTATTTGATACGAGCACCATCTCTGGCATCTTCAAAAGACTTTAGTTGTAAATGCTCAGTGGCGCTCTTAATGAAGGTTCAAAAAACTTTTATTCTAATTGCCCGGTGGAGTCATTAATGATGGATTGATAGATGTCTCCATCAGTCACTCTAATTTCTTCTAATGGTTGGCTTTGTTAATGCTACCTCACTTTGGTCACCTTAAGTGATAAACTAAGTTCAGCCACTTCAGCAGGTGGGCTTAGTTCACCCAGTTCGGCAAGTGGGATTGGTTCAACCATTTCGGCAGGTGGGCTCAGGTTCAATCGTTTTGGCTAGCGGGCTCAGTTCGGCCACTTCGATAGGTAAGCTCAATTTCTTACTGATCAGCGTTTCCTTCGTTCAGTTATTTGTGTACACATATAAATGAATGCTAACTGATTCTTTCTTGTAAAGGAATTTTATATTTAAGAACTTTGATATTAATTGTAGTTGGAACAATCCTCAGACTTCTTGTATCTGTTTTTC
Source organism: Phalaenopsis hybrid cultivar (assembly GCA_002079205.1). Taxonomy (NCBI): domain Eukaryota; kingdom Viridiplantae; phylum Streptophyta; class Magnoliopsida; order Asparagales; family Orchidaceae; genus Phalaenopsis; species Phalaenopsis hybrid cultivar. The sequence continues at coordinate 202,020 of JXCR01054973.1, read as the reverse complement.
AATACGTAAATATATGGATAATTTTGTACTTTTCTCTGTCATATCCGTCGAAACTTTGGCACGTGTGAACAATGTAAATCCATAAAATTATTGGGTACAGCACATAAAGAAACAATATTATTAAATTTTATTAGTATTTCAAAAATTAAATTTGACCAAAAATTTCAAAAATTCAAAAATTCAATTTTGAAATGCTTGCACTCCGATTTATGATTAAGGGAAGGGTCTCAGAGAACTAATTAGATGATATTAAAAAATGATCTGACCCGAGTCCAAGTTGGCCCAGATCATAAACTTAAAACTACACTAGAAAGCTTTTAAATATATTTAGGGAGACCAAAATATATTTGACAAGTGTATAATGAAATCGAGTGTTTCGCAGGTCTAATCCAACAAGCCAAACATTACTTGATTTTGACATTGTCGTTAGGGCATTTAAATACTCATAAAGCATTACTCGATCAATGAGCTAACTCTTGGTTGTTCGATAAAGTGGTTTGGATTCATATAATATTGACACATTATCTATGTCATAAAACCTTCAAATAAACCCTCACGTTCTTTATGAAAATGGGACCTGGACCTAGATGAGAAAATTGAAGGAGCTACATCGTCGTCGACGACGTAACTCCTACATCGTTATTTCACCTACAACTGTAACTCTTAAGTTAGTTGATCGTTCAATTACCTACCCTAAAAGAGTGATAGATGATGTTTTGGTAAATGTTGATAAATTTATCTTTTATATGGAATTTAATGTATTAGATATGAAAGAAGATAAAAAATATTGCTATTTCTTTTGGAATACCATTCCCTGCCACTGGAAGAGCTTTGGTAGATGTCCAGAAAGAAGAATTAACTATGAGAGTTTGTGATCAAGAGGTTATATTTAAAGATTTCAAAATCAATGAGATACCCTGCAAAAGAGCAAGAGATTGAATGCTTTAGAATAGATATTAACGAATATTTAATTAACTAGAAATAATCAGTTAAAAAAGAATTTTAAAAAAGAGAGAAATATTACATAATAAAAATTATGAAAAAATAGCTCTAAATAAATATTAACAATCATATAAAAAAAAGGAAAAAAACAAAAACAAAGAGTGGAAATTCATAAAACATACAAAAATCATTAAAAAATGCATGAAACTTATCATGAGCAACGCTGTGAATTTAGCTCGAAGATTGTTAATCACTCAAAAATTGATTCGTATTGTGGTTCGGATCGAGATTAGTTGAAATAAATGAAGTTAAAATTTTTTATCAAATTTTTTTCGATTCGATTTTGAGCTGATCCAAACTCTATTTAAAATTGGATTGTTAACAGCCTAATTATGGAAAAAAAATATTACATCAAAAGTTTTTATACAAAACTGTATCAGGATTCCAATCACAATGCGCTACCTGTACGATCCAGTTCCGCCATGCATTATACTATTTAGTTTTTTATATTTATGGGTCCGAACAGGTATTGTGATTAGAATTTTCGATGCAATTTTATATCAAAACTCCTGATGTAATATTTAATTAGACGCTGTAATGACAACGTTCAAGTCCTTCACATTACTCAATGTTTGGTAAAATAATGTATTAAATTATTATAATTTAATTTCATGTCCGACCTAACTTCTCAACAGCTTTCATTAAAATTAGCTGGGCGAGATGGTCACAGCCTCTTGTACCAACTGGCCTTCGATTTATTGGCCACAAAATTGTCATAAAGACATTAAAATGAANTTCATATGAGGGGTGAGACTCTATTTATAGTGTTTTGAGTGCAATTAATGCATGAATATGAACCATTTTGATTGGACGGCGCAGAGAGCTTCCCTTGATCAGATGACATTTGATGGACATTTAAGTGCCTTAACAATGTCAGAATTGAGCAAGCTTGGGCTCGTTGGATTCGTCTTTTCGAGACGCTCGATTCGACTTTAAACTCGCTAGAATCAACATCTGTTTAACCTTTCAAATTTCTCCGGAAATCCTCCAGTAGTGGTTTAATCACTTGATATGGGCTTGATTTGACTCGGTTTGGACTACCTTTGATATCATTAGGTTCCTCTTATCGAGTCGGTCAGTTTGACTATAAGTTTGCTGAAATCGGAGCTCTGAATGACTTTCTATCAAGATTTGAATATTCATGCTCAAAATATTATCTCGAAATCTGTCATACCTCGAGATTCGTGCCGGATGATGATAATTTGTTGTTGACGTATCAATACTATTTAGTTTTTTATATTTATGGGTCTGGGCAATGCAATTTTATATCAAAACTCCTGATGTAATATTTAATTAGAGGCTGTAATGATAACGTTCAAGTCCTTCACATTACTCCATGTTAGATAAAATAATATATTAAATTATTATTATTTAATTTCGTGTCCGACCTCACTGGCCATGCAGGATGATGTAATTCCCGTATGAACTTTGCTCGGCGAGATGGTCACAACCTCTTGTACGTACTGGCCTTCGATTTATTGGCCACAAAATTGCCATACAGAAATTAAAATGGAATAATAATAATAATAATAACATGGACATCAAAGCTGAATGCTGACTACATGACGCTTTAAGGCTCAACTGAAATAAAGTAATAATAATAATACTATACGGTTGAATTCATGANAATAATAACATGGACATCAAAGCTGAATGCTGACTACATGACGCTTTAAGGCTCAACTGAAATAAAGTAATACTAATAATACTAGACAGTTGTATTCATGGTACAATTCTTATTCTTTTATATATCTAATAATTCAATTTTCATGCACTCAAAATTTTAATATGACATTAGAAATATCATTATATATATAATGCGTGCTAGAAAATTCGTGGCAGTAGAGTGATGGATTATCGTCTTAGCGTTGCGCGAGGATTCAACACACACTCAGATGAAAATGAATCAAGCTGTGATAACACCAGTAGTTTTTACGTAGAAAACCTATAAAGGGGAAAAACCATGGGGTATGACCAAGTTGTAAAAATCCACTATAAGTTTATGATTACAGATATCCCTTGTCCCACATGTGGGAAAGCGTTACAAGCTTTCCAAGTTACAACGTCGACTGACGATGTCTTGTCAGCGGTGGTTGACGGAGGTCGGTGGTAATCGACGACAATCGATGACGGTCGGCGGTGGTCGACGGAGTTCAGCGGTGGTTGTCGACGGTCAGTGGTGGTCGACGACGATCGACGATGGCGATGATCATCTTGGACTTAAGCTCCTTCTCAAAGATTCAAGTTCTCTCTTAAACCTACCCCCTTTTCATGTGAGGGGTGAGACTCTATTTATAGTGCTTTAAGTGCAATTAATGCAGGAATATGAACCATTTTGATCTGACGGTCTGAAGAACTACCCTTAATCAGATGACGTTTGATGGACATTTCAGTGTCTTAACGATGTCAAAATTGAGCAATCTTTGGTTCGTTGGATTCGTCTCATCTTATCGAGACGCTTGTTCGACTATGAACTTGCTAGATTCGACATCCGTTTGACCTTTAAAATGCCTTCAGAAATATTCAAATAGCGATTTAATGACTTGATGCAAGTTTGATTTGACTCGAATTGGACTGACTTTCATNATCAAGAGAAATTTCTTCCTTTGGAGAGAATTTATACATAATTGTTGAAACAGCAAGGAGAGCATTCTTCACCGCTCCAGGATCACCAGTTATCTGTTAAGTTGTGAAAAATAATAAATGATAGTAATAAAAAGGCACAGATGTGATCCATAGGAGGTATTTATGAAAACTTTGTTGGCCAAAGAGCTAGATCATAGAATCAGCATAGCAGACTAGAAAAACAAAAGACGTTCGGTAAGAAGTTCAAATATCTACATTGAATGAAATAAACAAATTGTACTTCCAATGTCCCCCGCCGCCCCCCGCGAAGAGACTCATATCACACCCCAAAACCATTCCTGCATTTCACACATGCTTGAATACACAGCATTAGCCCCCTAGCATGTTCTTCGTCCCCCACATAATAAGTGAAGAGTGTAAATAGTAAATATTAAATATGCAATATCTCGCTCTCCTCTATCACGAATAAAAAAAAAATCCCTTCCAACTCTCATGCCCCTCTTCCTTTAGGGCCTATCCTGCCCCTCTGTCACCATCCTTAACTTCTACCAACATCCTACAAACTTAGAAGCATTAACAATTTGCACAATACATGTATTATTTCTCTCCTTCACTGCATTCCCAAATCCATCCCTCCATATCACTGTCACCATTGTACCTCTTCTTCACACTCTATTCGCTCCTTCCACCAAAATCCCTCTCCTTCTCCCACACCCTCTCGTCTCACCCTTTCTACATCCATCCTTCCACTCCTCTCCCTCTCTACCCTCATCAACTCCACAAATTCCCTTTTTTTCCTGCCACCCACCTTCCCAACCCACTCCTTAATCATTCAATCTCCCCTCCCCACCCCTCCATCTCTATCATACATCTATTCAATACCACCCTTCATTAACATCATGCTTCACATGCTAAAAGTGATGTTGATTGAGCAATCAAGCTAAGTGAATTTAATTTAGAAAATATCAATTATTAAATAAACAAAATCTATTCACCTGAAGAAAGTTATCAAAGCTCATAGCACAAGAATGAGCAGCATTGCTAACATCCTTCGGGCTAATCTTTATAACCGCCTTGGTTTTCGCCCTTAACTTCTTGATAATTGATCCAGATTTTCCAATAATATT